>JAYKAV010003096.1:361952-443682 GCA_035582835.1 Phoebastria nigripes
GCGGTATTTTTTTGCTAATGCTCCACTTGCAGTTTGCCAGCACAACATGTTTGCCACCAGGAAAAACTGGCTGCTTTTTAGATCCTATCAAAGGTAAGAAAGGCAGAAGAGGAGCCATCCTCTCTGGAACATCTTAGCTGGCTTTAAAATCCAAAACATGATTTGTGAGGTTAAATGCCCTCACATACACACTTCCAGTGGAGTGGAAACCTGAACACCACGATCTGTTTGAGTTTCAGGGACAGAGCTGGGTGTTTCTCCCCAGCTCCGCACTTCYGCTCCCGCTCCAAAATGCTCCGTGGCTGCCATGCAGCATGGTCAGTCCTGTTCAGGGTCTCTAATGATACCTTTCACTCAAAAATACAGTAATGAAGTCTGCTCAAATAAATATTTTAAGCAAGTTCATGTAATTGAGAGCACGATTCCTGAAGTAGCTTTTTTATTCTTGTGTATTCAGAGGTAGGAAGTGCTTCCAGCTTGGGCTGTGTTTCAGTGTGGGTACACAAGCGCACACAATCCCGTTGAGAAGGGGATGTTTCACTGACGCTTTTAGATATCTGCCACTTGTTTAATCATGCTCTTTTTTGATTATTTGGTGGTATCAAATCAACACGCTCCTGGACCCCAGGACCAAGGCATGCTGCCTTTGAGAGGGTAACATGTTTGAGTGCTACAGCATATTATGTGAAGGGAATCACTGTCGCTCTCCAAGCTGGGTTTTATCAGCAGAACTTTACTGCTCGGTTAAGCAAAATCCCTCGTCACCTAACCTAGGCTGAGACAGATGGGGCAGGTCTAATACCATCTTAAGAAACTTCCAATTTAAATGAAAAGCACGCCAGTTCCCCGGCTTACTGTCGGAAGAGGAAGAATTAGTTTTGCTCGCTTTTCCCTCTCAGTGCGTCACAAACATCTTCACAAACCTACTGCTGATCCCAAGACCTCAAATCACTACCTTTCACTAACAGAAAACAAACAGAAAAACCCACTGCTCATCAGAGAATGATTTCAGAAATGGAAGAATAAAACCCCACCTGCCGGCTGGCCAGATCTGTATCTTGGGCTTTGGAATCCCAACACTCTCCAGGCAAATGCCTTCAACTCTGCCTGCCACTTAGAGGTTAGCAGAAGCAGTAATTTGTTTGCTGTGATACCAGACCTGGCGGGACAAAGTTGTGTTACATGATGACAATGTACCATCTCCTCCTAAAAGGAGATCTCTGCTCGGAACAAGACTAAAGCAGCACCCTGCTTCCACACTGCCCCGTCCTGCAAGCCCTACAATATCAGCATGACATTTGAAAGGGTCCCGTTCTGCCCTCATCCTCTTTCCTACCAATAAAAGACATCTTGCAAATTAAAAAAGGGCCATAATGGTACCTGTGCTAATGATTTTGCATCTAAATTTCTGAGGGTTTCTATTACAATTCAGTCATTCTTCTCTGTATTCCTAAGGACCACTTCAAAAGTTATGAGCTTTAAAAACTATGACAATAGCACACAAAATGGAATAAAATCCAGTGCCTTCACTTTCAGGTGTCATGACTTAGCAAGGTCAAAAGGGAACAAGAACATCATTTGTGTCCATGAGGATTAAGGAATGTTTTCTTTGCAGCTGCACACCAAAATAAAAAAAAAAGCAGCTCTGTATTATAAATATTTATCATCAATACAGAGAGCAAAGGATGATCAAGCAGATAGGACTGTGATATTTGGCTTTCATGTGTTTCCTTGAAAAGCCTCAACTGCACTGAAGACCAGCATGCACGAGGGACGTCTGCTCCTCTAATATCCAATGCCCAAGACTAAGCTCTGGGATCCAAACAGACATTGCCTGCACAAGAGGAGGTGACCGAGTGTTGCTGCTGCGGGCCCCAGAGACCACCACGAACACGCACATCCACGCTTGCAGCAGGAGAACATCAGGGCTGTGGATGCACACGGTGGGGAACCAGCACAGTGTGCAGCAGGACAGATGGAGCATGAGCAGCTCCAGGTGGGGCTTATGCTGGGACAAGTCATGGTCTGGGGTCAGCAGCCCTTTGCCACAGAGCCGCCTCTCGATCTGGGCTGAGCCCTCAGCAATGGCCAGAAGAAGCCTGTCCATGGCTGCGGGCAGCCAGGTCAGGACAGGCTGAAACACATCGACCCAGAGCTGCTCAGTCACAGCAGAGTCTTCTCTGGTCAAGCGTCGCTGTACAGCGCTCCCCGATGCACCCCTTAGCACCCATACGATCCAGACGTTCCCTCATCTGGAGCATCCAGGTCCCCTTCGGTCTTGAGACAGCATGCCGCGCAGACCACCCTACCCACCTCCCCTTCCCCAAAGGCAACGCTCGCACATGCCCGAGGAAGCTTCACGACTTGCAGCTGCTACGCTGCATTTCGTGGTAAGAGTGAGCAAGCCTGGACCCTGCCTTGCCGACACTGCACGGCAAGATAACACTTCTCCATCCCCGACCCTTATCTCAACCCAAGTGATGCTGCGTTCTCCCTGCAGCAAGCTATAAATAAGGCAGCTTATTGGAAACTCAGCAAAAAGTAAATGTTAGCTACCGGTGGTTGACCCAGGGCACTAGCATAAAATTTGGATGGCACCAACTGCCTTTAGTGATGATTAATCAGTTGTGAGATGCAAAGCTTTAGCCTCTTACTGAGTTGCCAAAATAAGGTATGAGCACAGTATTTTTCTCAGGTCTCCCAAGGGCCTCCATGTGAACAGCYGCAAGGTTACAGTTGTTTCAATTAAGGATAGTGACTATCAGGAGAAGTCCAGCCAAAATGTTCCAAGTTCAAAGAAAGTACAAGAACAAAGAATTCAGACAGCCTGTATTAAAAGGAAAAAAAAAAAAAAACCCAAAACAAAACACCACCAACAACAAAACAACACACTGAAACGCAGAAAACCGCTGCCACTTCTCCTCCACCATTTCAACTTTTCCCCATTTAAAACTCCCACGGTGCTGATTTTCTACACAACATCCAAAGAATATCCAAGGATATTCTACACAACGTCCAAATGCTGTTGTGGCATTCACCCCCATGTAAGGGTTTGGGGTTTTTTTCAGTTCTTGTCATCCTCCCGCTTTCTGGTATTTCCAACATTTCAGAAGCCAGATTATTTCCTGTAAATTCTTTTTTCCTCCATCCAACTCATTCACTCTCACAATGCATTATTTGCTCAATAGGAACTCATTCCATAGGTGCATACAAATACAGCTGTGCAAGGAATTAGTCAATATGTAAGTTTACCAGAATCTGTACTATATTAAAGCAAAAGCCTGCAAAAAAAGCAAGGGAAATGCCCTTACATTTACTGCATAGAAACCCTGATTCCAATATGAGGCTTAATAAGGAACAATTTATTTTCTCAGACAACCAACAATTTAAGCTTCACACTTCTAATCAGGATACTGAGTTTTCATGGATGGAAAGCAGACTAACATCTGCTAACACCTCCTCTACCTTGGGGTCATCAAGGGATCAGGCTATCACCTGGACATGACTAGGACCTGATTTTTACCAAATTCATTTCAATTTCCTACTATCCGCTGTAGGTATTGTGCAGGTGACCACTACAACACATCACTGCGAGGACAGGCAAATACAGTTATTACCTGATTTTAGGGGAAGGCAGAGAAGAAAAGCCAACCGATTTGCCAAAGGTCAGACAGTAAGTTGGCAGCAGATGCAGAGCCTCCTCATTCCAGAGCAATGAGCTGCTGGGATGAATCACAGGTATCTTCTAAGTCAGGTGAGGAACTGTCATGTTCCTTCAGAAAAAGACCTGGATGCCTTTTCCAACACACATGCCACAAAGCGCCGTTCAAACAAGCCCAGCTGCAATACGGAGATGACAGGCCAAGCCTCAAGGTTGCCGTTATGCAACCTCACTAAACCCACCCGTTTCCAAAGTGGGGTTTGCAAGGGTTAGGCTTGCATTTGTAAAACCTGGGTATTTATTTTTCCTGTGGATGGGAATATGTGCTTGTCTGCGATTCTGGATTGACCTTTTAGTACAAAACACCACAAAACCCTAGGTGACTGCAGAGAACCCTCCCACACTCCAGCTTATGGGGCTACATCCCCAAATTCATCTTTACTGGTGAAAACCATACCAACCTACCTCCTGAACAACTGTGCATCAGCTGGAAACCCCTCTCCCTGTGACCACTGGCACATCTGGAGACCAGGCCTGATCTCCAGCCAGTGCAAGGAAAGACTTCTGCATGTCATTTGCCCACTCCCAGATAAGAAGCTTGTGTCAGATGCAGATCATCCAGTTTCTCTCAACAACATTCATTTACCTTCACGACCAAATAGCTGCACCGTCATTAGTTCCCTGCTCTGTTCAGTTGACGATTCCTGCAGCTACCGTCTCAGGATCCTGGTGATACCCTTGCCATGAAGCCACAACCCGGCTCCAACAGTCACACGAAAGCACTATCACTGAACAAGGTGCTCGTCTAGCTACCCTAATAAAGTCAAAACAGCCAATTTAAATTAATCCTCCATTATAAGATTTCAATGAAAGCTTTTGGCAACATTTACAACAGGATCTGGCTCACCAAGAATGATACTGATGAGGTGCAATTATTTTGCAAGTGCAAAATGAACTCGAAAATACCCACCCCAAAACTTTTTTGAGTCTGTCCATCCCTCCCCCATCCTCCCCCCAAAACGTATGAACAAACCAAAACTGCTAATTTCATTCATGACAGATTTTTCTTTCCCCGACTGGAGGAATTCAGTCTACCCAGCAAAACTTAATGGAAATCATTCAATCAGAACACGGATATGCTTCCTTCACAGGTACATTATCAAGTAGATAGGCTTGCTTTGGCTAGTTTTGCATTATATATTCCTTTTCTAATACATTATACAGGCATCAAACATTAAGGAAAGTACAGCAGAAAATAACTTGGTCTGATATTTTTCTAATAAAACAATTTTCCAAAACATTTAAAGCACAAAAATAAGCTCTTATTACCTACAACTGAAAAAATATTTAAGAGCTTAAGACAGTTTTGGAATAGCAAAAAATAAAGCATAAAGGTAGTCCCCCAATACTTTTCTTTTTTTCCCAAATACCCTACTGTAAGAGCTTAATCAATTTTTAGAAGAAATTAGAAAAAAATTGTATTCATTTATTTCATCTAAGAAACAATAAGCATACAGGTGGCAGATCACTCTCCTTAGTGAAAATAAAAGCCTTCCATACGTCACTAACCAATGTACATGATACCCTGACAACTCAGGATCTTCAAGACCTTATTAATATCATTACAGCGTGACTGTCTATGAGCAGGACTACAAACGGCAAGTTGTAGCAGTCGCCAGATGCTGACCTGAAGAATTGCTGCTGGTTGATTAAATAGACCTTTAGGTCTATCTAATGCAAGTTTTGACCTTAATTTCACCCACAGTTTGGTCTTCAGCGCAACCTGGAGAACTGCTACAATAGCTTGTGAAGAGTTCCTCTCTCCAATGGAAAAGGTCAGTCGTTGAATTTCATTAGAGACTTTTAAACAAATTCACCTTACACAATTCACTAGCAAGAACTGTAACAGCTTAAAAAACACCTAGCAAAGTATCATTAAAATGTGTAGTACATTTATTCTGTATATTACAATTACGGTTCCAAGTCAATGATTCCAAAGCCTTTTATTAGATCATAAAAACTTAAGACCAGCTTATAATGAAATCTCTAATCAAATATGAATGAATCATCCGATATGACACAATTTCTTGAATGAAAAACAGATGGAAAAGTAGTAACGATTGAGTGGTTTAAATCACAAGATATTAGTTAAGCCAAAGGAGCAGATATTTAATCATAAGCACTTGTTTCAAGTTAAAGGAGACACTGGCTTAAGGTAGACCTCAAATCAAGCCATTCAAGGGGCAAATGCCAAGCCACCACCAACCATAAACGTAAACGAGATGGCTTTAGCGTGAATGAACTTACTACTGCATCCGAAGCACAGAAAATGCCGATTTCACATTTGCTTGGTGGCGAGAGGAATTAGGTAAGGATGGAGGAGGACGTCCCTGCATGGTCCTCTTTGAGAAGTCTGGAGAGCCTGTGATTTAGGAAAGCACGAGCACGCAGAAGGAAACCATGCCGGTAAAGCTGAAGTGCTCACATTGCAATCCAACTCTCAAAAGACCCTATTTGTTGAAGGCAACATCCCATCTTTCAAGGCCTACACACTTAAGAAGTCAAAACAAAGTTAAACCACCCCACATTGGCAGCACTCTTGCATTAACTCGGCACGTCAGCATTACTAGGGCTTTTTGGCTTGAAGTAGCTTGGTTACAATTTTTATCTGTATACTTGGTGAATTATGTCTCAGCTTAAATAATTTTGGGGTTTTGAGCAGGTTTTTTTGGGGCAGGAGAGGGGAGCAGGGGGGAAAAAGCAACAAAAAGGGAGAGGAAAGGTCTATTTAATCAACCAACGGCAATTCTCTAGGTCTGCATCTGGAGACTGCTACAATATTTTAGGCATCATTGCACAAGCCATTCACCTGATATTCCCTCCACTGCCCAAAGACAAAGAAGAGCCAAATATAGCCCTGAAAATCAATATACGCTGGGGAAGAGCCTCTAGGATCTTGATAAATGCATCTCGTGTCAGAAGAGGAATTCCTAAAATCCTGGGAACGCAGGTGGCTGCTGAGCACGGACCTACGGCATCTATTTCCCCTTTAGCGATAAACTACCCCAAGTTAATTTTGGCATAAAGCACTCTGGGGAGCTCCGTAGTACAGAGCACACCAATAAAAAGGGAGCGCGGACCAAAGCAAACACGCTGCTAACAAAACAGTCCTCAGCAACATCTCCACCCTCGTCCTCCAGTTAACACTCACATCCATCTAGCAGGCGTCAGGAGAAGCTGACGGAAAAGAGGAGTCGAATACAGGGTGTGTCAGACCACTCCAGCCATAGGACAAGTGTTATCTTGAAAAAGTGAGAGAATTAAAAATAAAATAAAATAATAAAAAAAAAACCAACAAAGATTTCGTCTTGATTACCTCTTTAGGTTTGCAGATCCAGGCAAAACACCCAGAGTGGAAACACACATGGCAAACAGGACACGGCACAGTCACCGCAAGATCACAGCTGAGACACGCAGAATTTTTTTACCGAGAAACGCCTCAATCCGTGATCAACCTTCCATGAAATATTTATCGCTTTTCATTCATCGCACAGTACTGTTATTTTTAGAAGAGCCAGAGGCAATGGGAACAGATTACTGATTAACAATTCAAGGGAACCTTTAAATGTCTGCTTGTATCATGCCATCTCCTCCTTCCCTAAGAAGTCAAAAAGTTTAATGTAAATACCGTCGTGCATTCAAAGGCTCTTCCCTCCATCACGCGCTTTTATATAAAAGCAAAAGCACAAAACAACCTTTCCTTTGGCAGGGAATTGGGGAGAAGAATTATTTTGAAAATAACACTTTGTGAACAGTCAGGACTAAGCAAACCCAGTGAAATCTATAGTTGATCAGTGTGAATTAATAAACTAAACAAGGTGGGGGAAGAATAAAGAAAAATAGCAAGTTGGGTCTTGCAGTAAAGCAAACTTTCCTGCCAGTTACCTTTCTTCTAAGAAAACAGCTCTGTATTCAAGTGCTTAAGATTTAAGTGCTACTTTCAGCTTTTAAAAGAGGAACAAGTTGTTAATAATTCATCCCACCTCCTCTGCTTAATAACCGTTTTCTTCTGGGTAAGAAAGGAGGTGACAGCTAAATATTTTTTCTGAGACAAAACACAACAAAATAGAGTTTAGGAGCTGCGGGCTCCTGCTCTTCCCACCCCACAGGATCAGGACATCCACAGACTATGTTCTGGGCAGACGTCAAAGTAGTCCCCGCTCCAGCAAACCCAACTCAGCAAGAGAACTGGTTTAATTCCTTGCAGAACACAGATGCTGACGTTCAGGCAAGAGATGGTGTCTCACCAGGCTGGCCAAAAAGCTCATCCCACTTGCATACATCCCTACACGTGCAATGGGCACATGCTGACGGAGAGTTAGAGAGTCATTAAGTTATCCTATGACTATGACTGACAAAACATGAGTTTGGGTGCAATATTAGTCCAGCAAAGAGGTCCTGAAGCTTGAACTTCCCTGCTACTCTGCAGGGAGCTGCCCAGAGTCTCTAGATGTGGCAATTCCCTCCCCTGTCCCGCATAAATAACTCCAAATTTGCTGACCACATTCTGGGTGTGCTGCAAAAGGCTTTTTATAAAAGCACAACAATACAGCAAATCATCTGTGGAAATCTGGGAGCTGGCTGAAGCATTATGCAAGGCTTTCCTTGCTGAGCAACGGGTTACGAAGGTGAGCTTTAGCAGTACCTCCAGCTGGTAAAACACTTCTTTTATTGTCATTGCATGGGCTACATTTTGTACGTCTAGCTTAGGGYTGGAAATAATACCTGTTGCAGTAAATACAAGGTTAACTTGATTTTAACTATCAAGGCTCTAAGCTACACTAACCTGCCGTTTCTCCACTATCTTATGCCAGAGCATCTAAATGGCGGCAAAATTAATACACTAAGCCTGACAAAAGTAGCTACAGCTTTTAAATAAGCTAACAATAGGACAATAAGCAAACAATGATTTAATCTGCTTAGTGTACGGTTGTGACATTAAAATGATTTCTCAAGAACTCACTTCTAATGATAATTTGGTTTTTGCGGTGGGTTTTTTCCCTCCCTGCCAGACTCCATGAAGAATAGATTAGGGTATTTTTAACATTAAAGGACTAGCCTTTCTGCGTGTGAGCTACACTTCTGGGGCACAATAAAACCATATGCCATTCCCGTACTAACACGTCCCAGCGTGAACAAGGACGAACGGGCTCCTGCCTGCGGAGGCGTGAGCCTGTCGGGAGCCCCGAATCCTAGCTGACCGGCCAGCAATCTGAACCTGCTTCAAAGCCCCACTGCGCCACACTGATTTGGTACCTTTCTGAAGGAGCTTTTGAAGCAGACACACTACAGAAAGCAGGCAAGTATCTGAAAACACGGTGCAGTGAGAGGGCATCCCCTTCCTTTGAAGGGATAAATTAACAAAGGCACAGTATTCGGCTCTGTTAGACCAAGTGGACTACCACTCCTTCCTCTTAGAGATGGGGATTAATCTCTGATTTCAAAAGCCTGTAACATCATATAACAATATTAGTCCAGAGGCTCTTGCAAACCATTTATTCATACATATGTCAACATTTTTTTCAAATGAATGTGGAAGTGAGACTGGATAATTAGATCCAGGAAGAAGAAAAAGCAGGGAGCTGAAATCTCATGCATAATCCTCTGGCTGCCCCTGCCATGCTGCCCTTGCTCTTGCCACTGTCAGATCCCGAAGAGCTGTCCCGAGGGCTGAGCAGCATCATCATGGTAAAGGCAGCGGCAGGAGGTCAGTGTGGCCAGCGGCAGTGGCCTGGATGGAGCAGGGGCACAGCCACGTGTGGAAGAGCCATTTCGAGCAGCCTCATGTAGAAGATGCAGTCTGCTCATCACCACCCTTAGGACATCCCCAGTCAAGCCTCTGTTGCTCTTRCAGAACTGCTCAGCAGCAGCCACCCTCCATGCTTTGTTTAACCCACTAATTCCTAACATTTTGCAGGAGACTACTATGAACCCTCGAACGCATCAGAAAACCACCACTGATCACTTCCAACGTGCACAATGGCCTCACAGACCACCAGTGGTTTGCAGATGACAGATGGAGAACAACCTCAAGAAGCAGCTTTCCATCTAATCCACAACAGTGGCCAGAGAGAGGTCTTCACCTTAGGGGCAAGCAGCCCAGCGTCTTTTCCTCAACCTCTCCATACATCTGTATTCTGCAATGGATATGTCCCAACGCAAACTACTTGTCAGCTGCACTCAACCACAGCAATAAGTTATATGATTTCACTATTATCTTTATCACAACTTGGGAACGCATCCCTGAAAAGCCAATGGAAATGCTACGGGAAGGGGAATTTCTTTCCTAATTCAGTAATTGTACTGTATACAGATATCCCCAGAACTTCACATTAGGCCGTGACCAGCATATTGGGGAAACACGGCTGGTCAGCTGAGACTGTTCATCCCAATTTGCCGTTTTATTAAAGTAAAGCTTTTAAGTTTAAAAAGGACTAGTTCCCATCTCATTTAATTCTAGCATTTTACTTATGTCAAGCTGTTTTCACATTTCTAATACTAAAGAAATTGCTTAAGATTGTATTGTAACAAAATGAGCAACTATAAAGTTTATACCAACAAGAAAAACCGAAAAGACTTACGGGAGGTACTTATCTAAAGTACTGTAAACACAGCCTTATAAAGAAAGAAAACTCATTCTACAAAGTATGCTTAATGAAGATCTATTTGATAAGTCTCAAGGATGGCATCAACAGTACACAAGTGATTTAAGAGGATTAYCTACAACATATCTAGATATTTACACAATCAAGGTCTTTAAGACTGGCCCCCCAGCTTCGCACTATGGAAAAGGCATAGCATTGCTCAGTTTAAAGCATAGGAAGAAAAAGTAAGAGGACAAGAGAGCTCTGTCCCTCCTTCCTTACATATGAATCAGTCCCCTTATGCAGACTGCAGCCAAGTTCACTGCCAAAAAGAAGAAAAATACTGTAAAACACAAAAAAAATACTTAAAACCAGTATCCTAACTTGCAGGACAATTCCTTCACCTTTCTGCGAGTGATCCGCTGGCACCCATCAAAACCAGGCAGTGGCCACCTCTGTGCCCACGTAGCTGAGCAGCTTTCTCTCCTGCTAAACTTGGCCCCTTAATCATCATGAGATTTTCCATGTAACTAACTAAAAATAATCTGTTTAGTCCTTGCTCTGAAGATCTCTGAATTCAGCAAGTAGAAGTTAAGGAAAAGCGACGTTGCCCCTTCCTCCCCCAGGCCAAAGACACAGTAATATTCTGAAGCCAGAAAAAGAGAAAGCAGCATTATCAAACAGATTATTATATTCCTGTGCAAGACGTGGGTTGTGGGGGTTTTGTCTTGTTTTACTTTTGCAAGCAACTAAAATTCAGAAGCACCAATTATGGGTGATACATTTTTGAAAAGAGAAAATGCTTCCCTTCCTCAAATTAATCCTTAATTTATGCAAAAAGCAGAGAGAGAAATCGTTTTCCTAAAAACACACCTTGCCAATGACTGAATTCCATTCTACTCAATCCAATTCATTCCTAAAACAGCTTCATAAAAATGCTCTAAACATTTTGATTTTGTACTTGAGATGCTTCCACAGAACAGAGCATGTTTAGGACCTCGGTATTGTACATCCCTTTCTCACCCTTCTACATCAGAGAAGAACAACTAACAAGGATCAAACTTCTCCTTCACTTGGTTCGTGGCGAAGAGAAAACATTTTGGTTTCCTACAAGTACACCGCAAGGATTTTATCTTAACTAGAAATGTAGTTCTGGGGATAAAGGCTCATCGTCCACTGAAGTTTATTCATCATGAGGGCTACAAAATCAGTTGCTTTACCATACCCAGGATGGGATAAGGTTTTAAATTGAATATCCCAGGACACGATTAAGCAATTTTTTTCCTTAAGCTGTTTTTCAGCACCATTATTTCAGCCATGCCTGAGACTTGGAACAACACCCCACAAACCCATACATAACTTGTTTTTCCAGAGCAATACTTGGTATTACTTCTCCTTTCTTCTCTCAGAAGGATCTGCAGCAAACTCCTAAAGGTAATAATGATAAAAACCAGACAGGACAATGGTTTGCCCAAGTGGGTAACTCCCTCAAACTGACAGCAAATTTTAACAGTAATTTTAAAAACCCACCAGGATACATAGGTATAGGCAGGCACCACACTTGAAAGCCAGCTGATGAGCCACTTCCAACATCAATGATATTCGCTTGCCTTTACAAACATACCGAAACATCTTTTTGCTTTCTGCTGAACACTGTGCTTCCAGGTTTTAATTACCATTCTGCAAATCAAAATATAAGACGGACATTTCCAGCCCAGGTACACACTGCAGGGCTGAAAAGATTTCTCAAAAATTTAGCAGAAACTGAATAAGCACAGGGTCTCGACTGAAAAGTACCTGGGTGACCACTGTCCAGAGCCAATGCTGCTTCTTGCATCAGGTCACTTTTTCATTCCCAGTCGGTCCTACCCTTCGCCTATTACACACACAATCAGTCTGAGCTTTCCAGCACGCGACAGGAATTCCCACGGCTCAAACACTGGTAGAAATCATTCAACAAAGAGACATTGCTACCTATCTCACATCCCACCCACTTAGCATGAGCACAGCTCCCCAGTGATGGCTAGCTATTTATTTTTTCAGTAGGTATATAGGTGAGCTATTAAAAACACTCAAAATGGAGTCCAAACAGTAAGAATTCCATAAATCCTGTATGAGTCCATAACACCTTAAAAAAGCCTCCTTTCATCTGGGGAAAAATAGTCAGAGCATACCAAACTCTACCATCAGGTTACCCAAGTTGTTAACCAGCATCAGCCTTTGTCCTGAAATATCTCAAAAGGAAACATTAAACATAACAAGCAAAACCAAAATCAATTCCAAAAAAACTCCTCTTGTGCAGAGCGACAAAATTCAATCTAGCACATGGATATGAAATGGCGAGTAAAACCTTTAAGCTGACCTGTGTTACCACGGTAGTCTTAAAATGAGAATCTCTCTCAGGGTTAGGAAAATGTAACCTCCCTTACCTGACAGACAAGTTTTGGAGCACACGGAGGGAAGAGAGATTTCTCAGAATCCGAAGCCAAACACTCGTACCTGGTAAACGAGGATCTCTTCCTTTTTTTCCAACACAATAGCTCTACCTCCTTAAAAGTTTCCTCCCCCAGATACACATTTAAGTCCACAAAAATCTAGGTTAGGTCACAGCCCATATTTTTCCCCCCTAATCTACTGGAGTTGTTTTGAATAAGCTTCGTTTACATTTTTCCAACTTGCATTACCAGAAGCGCTTAGATCTTCTGCGAGATCTCTTCCTTAATATAAAAGGACCTAAAGGCATTTTGGAAGGCAGCAGAGAAGGGAAAGTTTGGTTTTTGGAAAACCCGAGCTCCTACCTGGAAAGTAGATAATGCTTCATATATCCTATGATCCCTAGCGTAAATATCTCTATCTGTTTGCACCTGGAAACAAAACACTTTTGAAAGAGACAAGGGGGAAACACAGAAGACAGCAGCAGATTACTTTCCATAGCATTTCATGTATTGTGACCAAAACTTTGGTTTCCATCACTTGAAGTGCTGCAATGGTGAGCCATAAGATCTCTCTCAGCTCCATGAGGAGCAGTCAGTCTCCAGGATGAACGCTGTGGCTGCTGCGCTTGCTTCACACCAGAAGGACAAGACCCAAGAGATACCGTAGCAGGATCGTTAGAAGAGGGAAAAAAGCAAATAGCCCAGAGACCAGTGTGATACRCTTTGATCAGCCTGTGCTTGGCTCCTCATCTCAACACAAGGAGATTTCTCCTTAATGGGAGCAGCAACTCAAAAACCTACTTTGCTTCGCAGTGCTCCTTTTAGGCTGTGAAAAGACTCATAAGGTGCTGCTTTGTTCTGCTGTCCTCTCCTTTCTAAGGAAAAACAAGCAGCTCCAACCACGTTAGGCTCTCCTTAGACCCCTGCCAAGGGTGAGGGCTGAGCTATTTAAGACTCCCAAGGCTGCTGTGCTCCATCCTCCCTCCACTCCCAAATCCCACTCACCCAGCCTGGGAAAGTAGATGTGTGCAAGTTCTAACAGACTTTGTTCCAGCATTTTACATTTGCATTCTGCTCTCCCACTTGCAAGATAGAGCTGCAGAATATTTTACTGCATTCCCAGAATAGGAACAACATTTAATAAAAGTTTCTTCTTACCAGAGCTAGGCATGTGGTTCACTCTAGGTGGATTCAACAGCTCTACTGGCTGGTCTCTGCCAGAAAGCCCATCTGGAAAGAGAAGAAGAAAAAAGGGAAAAAGAAAAANAAAAAAAAAAAAAAAAAAAAAAAAAAAAAAAAAAAAAAAAAAAAAAAAAAAAAAAAAAAAAAAAAAAATCACATCAACTCTTTGGTTAGCTGAGCTATTTTAGACATTCCAAGCAGAAACAAAATCACTAACCAATTATCAATGTAAAACAGAAACACACAAGTAGCACAAATCAATAGAAACAAGAACATTAACAGGACAGCTGCAGTACAACTGCTTACACTAAAGCATAAAACAAAAGATACTGCGGCCCGAATTGCACTCAGGTTTTCCCGGTCTTTAAATCCACAACTGGTACTGATCCCAATCCAAGGAAATAGGCACGTCAGCTTATAAACCTTACCATACAATAACTAAATTGCAATTCATTCCTTGCTCGGAGAACTGAGTGAGTTAAGACAGAAACGCAGCCCTGTGAAGCAAAGTTGAAGAATGGCTGTAATATGCCAGGGAGATGTTAAGGAAAACTGACAAATCACTGCAGGAGATTAAAATGCAGAGACATGCATAACAAGCCCCATTTTGCATAAGTTTGGATTTCAGAAAGGCATTAAAAACATACTTTGTAAATGATATGCAGAAATCCATCTTGCTGAAGCAGTTCTCTATTTAAAATATTTCAAAGATTGTATCTTGCATTCAGGTAGAGTTAAAACAGAAGAACATGATACCTACTGCCAGACCAGATTTTCTAGTCACCCATTCCCCTCCCATCTGCCCCCCCCCAATAAAAGTTGAAGCAAAAAATGCTAAATTATGTTTTCAGTACTTAGATTATGAATACTTGAATACAGAAAACTTATCTCAAACCCATTTGTTCCACTGTAAATATCGCTACCTTTGCCAGTTCTGTCTCACTTGTTCTCCTCTAATGCCTTTCTGCACTCTGTGCTATAGCACAGATATGATCAAGCCAAACCCTGTCTGGAGACATCAAAGAAGCCACCCCATCTCTCCCAGTCAAAGCAAAGGACAGTATTATAAAAATGTTAAGATGTCAGTGGAACGTTAAAAAACATACAAAATGAAATAAAATTAAAAAACAAAAACAAACAAAAAAACCAAACCACACTTTGTTTTCTTCTCCCTATTTTCTCCATTCCAGGTTTCTGGAGAGAAAGCATAGTTGGGTCTTCTCCATCACTTGCATGGGTTTGCCTCCAGTGACCATACCCAAGGATCAGTGCAGCCTCCAGCAATATGTCAATAAATTAAACTGTAACCATGCTGAGTTCTCCTTCTCAAACAAGTAATATAGATTATTCACATTATAATTTTTTTGGCTTTTGGTTTGTTACTTCTAGAGCCAAGAGAGTGGCTGGGCTTGCTGTACCGGGGTGGCCAACCTACAGCATTGGTGGGATGACACTTGGCCAGCTGAGCTTCACCTGCACAAGCAGCAGCAAATGGCAGTAAACGAGCAGGCAACTGGACTGAAGGGGCAGAGCAAAACATCACTATTTTAAATAACATTCAGCCATCAGCCTCTCCAGATTCACAACCCAGTGGTCACTGCAGATCAAAGAGCGTAAATGGATAGCAAAAATATATCCTCCGTGGTTATTAAATGTCGGGTTTTACAGCCTTGTTTTTCCTATAAGACAGGCACTTGCTATCTCAGCCCTCAGTCTTACTTTTTCATTCATTGGCGAACTGCAACCATACTTGTTGCTAAAGCCTTTGCTGAACATGCCAGCATTGCCCAGGGACCACAAGCAGCTCCCAAAACTCATCTCTTCAGCCTGCCAGCAGCTTTAAAAAAAAAAAAAAAAAAAAAAATCACCACTCTGCAGGGCTCTCCTAGCAACGAAGCAGCAGCTGCCCCAGCGGCCAGCCGGCACGGCACACGTACCCGCTCCGGCACACGCTGCAGCTCAGACAGAGAGAGCATCCGGGAAATGGGAGCACGCAGCAGGGAGAGGCGAGAACAGCCCTGGCAGCCCCCGCGTTTTCCTGGGGAGCTGAGTAGTTTCGGCTTCTCCGCTGAGCTATTTCAGATGAAGATGTGCCTTCAGAGAAGGACCCATCTACAAAACAGAGCCTTGTTACCAGCAGCCCAGGTGCTCTGTGAGACAAATCCGGGTCAATTTTGATGAAAACACCCATGTGCAGCGAGGCTGTTGGAGCAAAGGTGCCCTTTCTCATGCTAAATCCAGCAGTTTTGAACAAGTGACATATTAAACCCGCACCTCCAGTGGTACAAAGCTGCTGGCAGGGAACAACTGACAAGAGCCCACCTATTCCTAGCGCATGTCCGCAGCACCAGCTATTTCAGCAGGCTCACCTGGCTGGCCAGACACCACAGACAGGCACCTGCACAAAGCCGGCAACCCACTTCGATGCTGACCAAACCGAGAAAAGCCTTTTATGTTGTTGCCCGTGGACTTCCTCCCCCACTGTTGTGAATTTTCAGTCTCGCCAGTGCATCAGAGATCACTGACAAAAGCGTTGGTTAGTAGGGACTTTAAGACTTTTTTTTTTTTTTTAATTCTAAGAAATAAAGTACCTTTATTTTCAACTAATTTAAAAAAAAAAAAAAAAACCAACACTCTTTAATCTTCGTTTCAAAATGAGTCATAGACCAATCACAGAAGAACATATAAAAACATCTTTTAAAGCACTGATGCCTTAAACACTGGAAGTGAAACCAAACTACATCAGACCGAGGTTCTGTATTTGCTGTATTGAGTGATTAAAAAAAATAAATCTCTATTTGAAAAAAGAAAAAAAAAGAAAAAAGAAAAAAAAAAGGAGGTAGTTTATCAGGAGATATTTGTATAAGGCACCTCTTCTCCTAAGCTACTAGTATGGATAAAAAAAGGTTAAAATAAAATGTAAACACACAAGCTGGCACATCACTTGCCTCCTCCTGAGGGGTAAGCTTTCTCACACCCCGAGCACGCTAAATGCACGCACCCGGCAATCACAACACAGCAAATATGCTAGCTGCACAAGTTGATTACTGTATTTTTTTTTTTTTTTAAAACCCTTTGGGTTGGTATGTCCAGACCGTAATCATTTCACCCTACTTGCTCCTGGTAACCTACCACCTTCTTTCCCAGCCCTCTGTATTCTCCTCTCTCATACAACTTGCAGACAGGTACCACAAGGTGCATCATCTCCGGCTGCAGGAGAGGAGCCTGCACATCCAGGCAGGCCCATTCAGCCCCATCGGATGACCCGGGACGTGCCTTGGGCACCTGCATTCACTCCCTCTGCAAATGCACCTCCACCTCTCGATGGGGAGGGGTGAACACGCAAGCCTGCGGGTTGCTGTGCAGAGGCTGCAGTGCCCACGCAGCACCAGCACATCCTCGTGCTGTAGTTGCTGGCGGTAGCCCCGCAGTGGGAACAAGCATCCCTGGCATTCCCACAGTTAATAAAATGTTGAGAAGCAAAGCAATGTTGAAGACATTTCCATTTACTCGCTTTCTAGAATCTAGAGGAGTTTGGGGTTTGCCTTTTTTTTTTTTAGTAATTGAAGTAGTTGCAAACAAACACACATTCTACTCTACTGCTCCCCATAAACACACCTTCTCTGTTACTACAGCACATGAGCAGCAGTGAAAAAGCCAGGACCTTGGAGATATTTCAAGCTCATTTTATACAGCTACTATGCCTCACTGCAGAAGCGGCACATATTTAAGAGAAGCCTATGCTCTGTAACCAGCCTTTCCAAGCTGGAACTCAAGTGGTGTCCTTTTCCCAGCGGCATCCCAACAGCCGTAGGCCAAAGCCAAAAGCTCTTACTCCAGCCACCTCCATAAATGCAGGCAGAGTCTATCTGGTTTCAGACACCACTTGCTGTCAGGATACTGCAGGAGATTCCCCAAAGTCACAGTCCTACATCGGGTCAGCTACTTAGGGTGCGAAATATTCTTTTGCTCTGGATTGTGGTGGTTGCATGGTGTCTGTATTACTCAAAGCTGTGATGGTTCACACCATTGGTGAGCTTCATTCGACAAAAAAACTGAGCGTCTTGGACTCAGAACTTTGCTGCACATGCAGAGTTAGCTTGGCTTTTGAGCCCAAAAACAAAAAAAAAAAAAAAAAAAAAAGAAAAAACCTCAGAATGCAAACTTGGCCTCTCAAAGCAGTTAAACATTCCTGTCGTCTCCTCAGCTTCTTACAACGAGCTAAAGGTGCTACAAAAAGCAAAGAAAACCTTTAATTTCAGGCGACTAGCTGATCAGTTTGTTAGGAGAGTTAAAATACCATTGCATTTAATGAAGCATCATATCTACTGCCAACACAATACCGACCAAAAAAAACCAAACCAAAGCAACCAAAAGCCTTACATCTTCCGAAAGGCACAGAAGAGTCCCTTACACCGGTCTGAAGGAAGGCTTTAAAATCATAACTGCACTACATCAAATTTTGATCAAGTACTAAAATCCATACACCCAATCTACCAGGATTTCTCCTCTGCTGCCCACAAAAGCACTTGCTTTAATTGCTTCCTTCTCTTTCAAGCAGATGAGCTAAATTGATGTCAAACTTTTAAAGAATTATCTGTGGGGGCAAAAAAAAAAAAACACACCTGAGAACTGACCACTGAAAGTTGAAGGGGTTTGGAGTCCTAGGCTGTGATTATGTGCTCTATACAACTTCAAAAGAGAAAAAAAAAAAATCCCTGTATGTCTTGCATATTCAACGACATTGCTTCACAGATCCTGTTGCACCATCATGCTGAAGATAAAGTGGTCACCTGGGGGGATCTAAGCCTCAAGAAAAGCGTGTTTTCTGCTACTGCTGCACTGGGTTTTCTTACCACCATTACTGGAGACTCTCTCCTAAATCAATTGCTGTGTAATTGACCTTTGTGCGACAAGGGAGAAGCACAATGGTTTATGCCAACACTTGTAAAGTGCTAAGAGTGGTCTGGGCCTGAAAATGCCAAAATGAATACAATCAGATTCCATTTCAAAAAAGTTTTACCTCCTACCTTTACAAAGTATTCAGCTCCAATCCCCTCCAGGCTTCACCATGTATCTACAGAGAAAGCTTTGGCAATTACAAAATTAAAAAAAAAAAAAAAACTCAGAAGGTGCTAAAATTATCTGTGCCACACATAGGCCTACAGTTTTATCCCTGTAGCCCAGAAGGGATCACAGGGGTGCTTCTGCAGTCCCCAAAAAGCAGACAGGGATGGGAAGCAGCTTTTCTTACCACAGTGGACAGGCAAAGAAAGTGCAAAGAGGTCAAACCGTGCAATCACTATTTGACTCTTTTACAAACCACAAACCCTGGTTTGAATAGTACTGAGACAAACCAGAGTACCTACAAAGTATTTTCGAGCTCTCTACTAGCCAAGTTTTTGCTAAGCTACTAAAAATAATTGTCAAGAAAATGTCCTCTTGAATTGGTTCTGTGTGAATCAACCTAACAATTTCACCGAAAATATCAGAAAGCAGCAAGAGTGAGTTGTCCCAGCTGTACCAGGGAGGCTGAACTGGGCAGATTAATCCCAGGGCTGACGGCAGCCGGCAAACACCAGAAACAACGCCTGCAGACTGTCCAGTCCAAGATGCTCGCAAGGGAAAGAAACTGCACCGTCCATTGAGCCTGGAAGGAGGCAGACACCAGCCTGTCTGATTTATGGCTCGAGTTAGAGAACAGTTAGTGTAGCTTAATTTCCAGATGGGTATTTCTACTCATTAATTAATAAGATGAAGCCATTATTCATTGATGGAAACTTGAACACTTTATTTTTCTCCTACTCTGTTCCAAAGAGTTGTTTAAGTTACTTTAAAAATATAGCCAGGACAGGTTTGGAAGTAGCTGGGTTTGCAGGATTTAAACATGTCGAAAATAGCAAAACAAAGACAAGATGGCTACAGTACGCTCCAGAATAAGACAGAAACATGCATGGATAAAAACCCTCAGAAAAGATGAAGCAGCAAAACAAACAACAACATCCAAGGCAAAACCAAGAGAGATGAGGACAGGAAGCTTTATTACATCCAAAAAGGAAAAAAAAAAAAAAAAAAAAAATAAACTCCGTCTGGCCACTAAAACACAGGCTCCTTTCTACCACAACAAAAAATCACTGCCCAACGCAATGAGAAAAAAAAAAAGACAAATCATGAACAAAAACAGAAGGTTGAAGCATTCAGTGAGCTCTTACAGAAAACTGTAAGCAGCCTGACTACAATTAACTCTGATGAGTTTAAAAATGCAGGGCAGAACTGGGAACAAAGAGGTTATTTAAACAGTTTTCCATGTATTCAGATCTTTCGACCTGATGCAAATCACCCTGGCCTACTTGAACTCCTTGAGTAAAGTGATGAACAACCACCAATTATCTTTAAAGGACACCCAGAGTAGAGGAAAAGTCCTACAGAGCTGTAGAAGTAAAACTTTAAGAGAGGCAGGGGAGAAAGGCAGGAGGAAGAGGTACAGAAAATCAGCATTATTGACCAGGATTTGATTTCCTGACAGAAAGGACAATTTCAAAAGGCAGAACAAAAATCAGGTAGCAGGAAAAGCAAGACAGATGGATCAAGGTGAAGTTGAAGGCAGGCAACCGATTTATTTCTTTGTCAGTATACCTGGCTAGAAAACTGGAAAAAAAAAGTTTTGATTTTACCCAAGTGTTATAAAAAAAATTGAGAGGCTACACGGGGCACATCAGTAAGAAAATCAGGTCTGCATGAATCACCTTAAACCAAGTACACACCTAGTTTAAAAAGCCCATTCAGTCACCATCTGCTTCTGCATCTATTACATCCAGCGATTGTGGTCATTCACAATTTACTGGTAAGAGCAGTAAAGATGCATTTACAACTCAGGTGTGCCCTCACACCACAGAGATCCCCCTTTGCAGCACGAGATGCAGAATTCCATGACAAGTTGGAAAATGGATGGATGCAGGGTTCAATGACAAATGAGTAAAACCCTACCACCTTAACGATGCTGATGATAATAATAAAAATGTACAATTACAAGATGAGAAATACCTGGCAAAGCACGGGTACAAGAAAGAAAAGCCAAAGCACTTCACAAAACTGAGCATCCACCATTTGGCAACGATGCAGAAGACACAACTTCATTCCAGGATGCATTAGCAGGCACATATGCAAGGCAGGGGAGGTCATTACTCAGGGACGTGACAGCCTGCGTGGCCAAAGCGCTGTCCTCTGTTTTAGATTCAACACCAGAAGATGAATTGCAGGCAATCAAAGAGAAACCTCTGAGAAAAGATTTTAAAAGAGATAGATGGTCTGCAGAACTCAGTAGTTTTCCCAACATCAGCCTGTTCTCAGTTGAAGAAATATGATACAGTGGCCCCGAGACCCTTTCAGGATGAGCAGTTACCTGTTAATGCAGGGAGTTGAGACCTCTAGACCGAATACATTTCTGGTCGTCTTTAGTCATATACTTTCTGGACAACACTTCACTACATAGCAGTAATTGGATGTTTCTGAGAAGGCAGGGAATTATGCCTCCTGTAAGTGACAAGTCCTAAAACCTAAGACTTTGCCATTGAACTGCCAGTCCATGCCCTCCACACGAGGCAGCTACTGCCACTTGCCATTCACAGCTTCAGGTTCCTCTCCAAGCTGGTTTCGGGGTGGGCTTGGCACACAAATTGCAAAACCTCCGACAGACTCTACCATTCTCAGTAATACAGTAGGAACTAGAGCTTTTTGTTTACATATTTCCAGTTCCTAGGTAAGAAAAAAGAGTGCAGAGGAAAACTGTTGATCCATTAAGACATCCCACCATCTGCAATAGTCCAGGTGACTGGTGATGAATTTGTAATCATTTCTTTGCAAACCACTCGCAAGGCAGTTACCAGATTATTTTGGCTATTTTTCCCCGCAGGAGGATACAGCTCAAAAGCTTGCCCCCATGCCTTCAAAGCCAAAATAGAAAGAAGCTGTAATTTCTCAGTGCCCAATCGATAAAAAGCCTCAGGCAAAACAAGGCGGCTGACAGTAAGCCCAGGATAAATAATCAGTTGGCATCTGAGAGACTATCCCAACCACATCCTTTCAAGAGCGTGCATCCACATTTAAAACTAAGCTTTTCCTAAGGACAGAAAGAAAGGGGATGTTTCTGGATCAATGACTTCTGAATTTGTAGTTGTCATCAAGCAAACAATTACCTTGTTCTCCTCACTGCTTTCTAGTAAAACAATTGTAAACTTGTCTCACAAAGAAAAGAGAGAGAGATCCATTCCCCTTCTCTCCAACCACGCCACCTTCCCATCTGCTTCATGGTACAACTGAAAGACACTTAAACACAACAATACTGCGCTTCTCAGAAAAGCTTGAAGACAGAATCAGCCTCAGACATCTTCACTCGAGATGAGCTAGTGCACGCTCGACCAGGGTTACGTTCAAAGCCTGTACAAAGAGGAGCGTTGGCAGGATCAGCTTTCACTCTGCATTGGGAGCGGGCTCTTGGAGCAAGCCCCTGGCTGCCCCACTTCCCATACTTTTCCACATCCCGTATTTTTGGTTGCATCATGGAGCAGTCTCAGCACACAGACTGGATTTTTTTGCGGGGATACACCTCAAACTCAACCCAAAACACCCTCCAGTTCACCTAAAATGCTCCAGCCACTAATGGGGACTTGTGTCTGGGGGACTGGACTAAATTCAGTCCTAAAGCAAAATTCAAAACAACCCCACATAGCCTGTATACCTCATCAGCATCATCTGCTACACTCCACAGAGCTGATCCTCTGCATGGTACTTGCTATCACAGTCACGAGCTGTTCTTCTTCATGCCTTCCCCTTCCCCCAGCTCCTTCCCTCTGATTAAGGCTGCCTAGTGGTCTACAAGCCAGCGCAAGCCTCATCCCTTGTAATCAGGCTGCTGTCAGCAGCTTACAAGGAGGTACATGCTGCGAAAACTGAGAGCTCCACACTCTTACTGGCACTGCCCAGGGAGTTACGTGCCGTCTCCCTTACATGTGTAAGCCCACGGCAATTTCATGGACCTCTTCCAGGCCCAAGAACGTCTATTTTTTTCCTGCTATCAGCATATACGATCCGCAGTCCCATTATAAAAAGCGTTTTGCATTTTATACATGAGTTGGGGGGTTGTTTTGCTGAACAACGTGCAAACAGAATTTACCTGTGTTACTTCCTAGAAGGATTTGGGGTGGGTGAGTGGGTGGTTCTGGTCAACTGTGTTGCTGTATTTCTAAAACCAGACCATGCACTAACCTTGTAGCCTTGGGATACCAGGCGGCTAAAATAGGATTGCTGAGGAATAAAAGTCTCTGTCCCCAACTGTTAAGCACAGTCCACTAAAACATCCTGACTTGCATATTAACAGCTATGGCATCTCACAACAAGTTAAAATATTAGTAATGAGAATAGTAATTATCATGGACATATTATTTATTTGTCTACTCATTTGAAATTTACAGAGAAAAAAAAGTCTTCAACATTTTCAAGAAAGCAATTAAGGCAGCAAATGGATTATTTCTCTTTAAACCTATGAGAAAATGCTCAGTGCATATTTCCTCTCTAATTTGTCTGCACTCAAGAATCTATTTTTGGAAGTCTCCCTAGACTGTATTGTAGCACCACATGTACTGTAATGGCATTTTAATTAGCCCAGAGAGCTGGAAGATGCACTATGCATCCGAAAGAGAAGCAGCCTAACAAAATGAGAGCATCCTTCTCTTCCCTTCTTTGAGATTTACAGCAGCTATCAAGTCAAAATACCAATTATGGTTTCAATTGGAATCGACTGCTATAAAAATCCAGTGCATTGCAACAGCCTATAGAATTCAACAAAAACAAACGTAGTATTTAAGCACTATTTACTCATGCTTTAAAGGTGCATGGTAAAAATAAAATGCTGCAGATATCCACTGGCAGAACGGAGGACAGAAGGAGAGGAGACAATAAAAAAATATATATATTAGAGTTGGGCTCTAAATATGTTAGATTTTGGCCTGCAAGTATAATCAAGAAAACACCCATTTAGATGAAAGCTAATCCAATCCTGTTTATATGGGGTTGTTTGGGGGGTGGGGGTATTATTATTACTACTACTACTACCACTATATCTAATACCCAAGTAGTTAACCACCTTCCATTGCCAGTGAGTGACATAATGCATAAACATCATCAGCATGGTCTTGTATATATTTAATTTGCCATAATTCTGACTTCTTACTTTTGATGTAGTAGAAACTAGGTCAGGCTGATGTGCATCTCGGTTACAGAAGAGGTGGACATATCTGGAATCGTAAACCTCCTTCACGCCCTTGACAATACCGATTACTCCAGAGACATTCATAGGTCCGGATGTCAGGTGGAAGATGCACAGCGCTCCACTGAAGCCAGCAGCAGACCACAGCACTCAGCACCTCRCAAGCAAGAACTATGATGGGTTTTAAGCTTTCTTTTGCATTATAATCCACAAATATTTCACAAGAGTCAGAAGATACTCAGGTGTAACGACTACAAGAGCTTCGTACTGCTTTCCTACCCAGAACCTAGTAAAGATAAATCCAACAGATCCCACTTGGTTAATATCAAGGTAAAAGTAACTCAGCAACAGTTAATAAGAAATTACTAGGAAGTTATGCTAGAACCCAAATACCTAAGATGCGTTAAAACAGGAAACGCTGTGGTCCTCAAGGTGTTTACAGATTAATATCCAAATGACAATACACTACTTTTCAAATGCCAAATCGTAAAAGCATTGTGTTCTACTTCCTACGCCATTGTTTTCCTTAATTCTTTGCAGTGGGAGGATAACGCAACTCCTACTAAACGTGACAATCTTCAGTCTCTCCAGCAGACTCTGATGACTTCATCTGCACAAAATTTGAAAGATACGTCATTTTGGAAATCCACGGTAATAAAATAATCCTTTACATGTAAATGCAAGTAATCTAAGGTCTGTGGTAACCTATCCATTAGATCAAAGAGATAAAGCTGACTGAAAATTGTCTGACATAATTACAGCAAAAAGGAATATCTAGCCATTTCAGTAGACTTGCTTCCCCCTTTCGGCAAGGAAAGTCAGAACCCCCTACAGCCAGCCTTTCCACCATTCCCCAGACAGACAAAGCATTAAGTGAAGAAAAAATAAAATACAAAGGGAAGAATTACCACATTAAAGAAACAGTACATATAGTACACTTTTGATGTGTATTTTTCCTTTTAAGCCAAAAATATCCATATTTAATGTTGTTCTTCATTCCATTCTTCTGTAACAAGTTTCAAAATCAGCTCATTTGGTACACAGAAAATAACCACAAAGTCTAACTAGGGACAAGCTTGAGTACGCACTTGCAATAGAAGCAAAACAAGTATCCTATATGTCCTGATCGCTTGCCACACCTTGGTAGTCTGAGAGATTACTCAGTCTTACTCAAGGCAAGATGGCAAACCTAGAAATACACCTGCTCCCATTCAATGCCAAACATCTACCTAGCAAATGTAGCCTACCACAAAGGTGTGTTGAACACCAGCGCCCCAACCATGCCCAAATGCACTCCTGACTCCTAAGGCAGGAGCTGGCTCAGCCTCCATTTGAGAGCTTCAACACCTCCTGCAGGCGATCTCCTCCTGCACACAGATGCCGGTCAGTCTGAATGCCCGACAGTTTTACTTCTCCAGTTACAGGCAGAAGAGACTGCTATCTTATTTCATACACACAGTCACCGTTCAGCATGCCATACCAGGACAGTACTATGTCAGAGACCTGGCTCTATTTTAGGCTTAGCTTACCCAATCATTTCCCGCAGTCTCTCTTCTGCGGCCAACATCAGAAGGTATTTGGTGGTGGGCATCCAACACCTTCTCCCACCTAGCGCTGCCTTGAATTCCAGCAGGACAGCTCAGGGTTTCCACCACATGGAGAATAAAACACATCATTGTGTCCCTGTCTCCCCAGAGTGCTGGGAGACTCAGGGTGGCGTCTGCAGGATCCTGCTATGTCCTGATCTTAAATCCATCTCAGATGAGATGCTGCACGCAGAACCAACCTGGTACCTTTGCACAGCACTTCCCTGTTATCCCAGCCCTATCTGATATAAAGTCAATGAATATCAACATCAGACAGCAGGAAAATTGTCCCAGTCTACCTGTTCCTGAATATACCAGCTGTTATCTACCAGCTTTAGGCAGTCTGTATATAATACCTTAATGTCAATTAATGTACAGATTTCTAAAATTTGGACTTCAGATATTTTTAAATCCCGGAGAAAAAAAGACTACCATTTCAAAGCATCTAAAAGTAGATTCCACTTTCACAGACTTGGTGGAACAGCAATTTCCCCACTTGCAATGAAGGAGCTGAGACGACGCTGTTTATTACTATAAATATATTCATAGATATTTTCCCTGGCACAAAGCACTTCAGTTTTAAAGGAAAGAGATTCATCAACTCTTATGGATAGCTTCATCCTTACTGCTTTTATTCTGTCAGTGAGCACACGCTCCTGGCAAGAGTGGAGGAGGGTACAATCTGCCACCATCTGCAGGGTGCTATCCATCTGAAAAGGTGACTGTCCTCAAGAAATTAGCATAGTCCAAGCATTAAACTTAACTCTGGAATATTACGTTCAACCAACAGACTCTTTGAAGAGCCATTCTGCAAAATGTTCCTGTTCCCTGCTAACGGCATGCTGGGTTTTTTTAAAGTTTTAATGTAGCCTTTTATCAAAAGTGAGTAAAACTTTCCATCCTTCTAGGTATGTGAATGGGGTAAAGCCAGTATTCCACAATCACAGATAAACATTTCTACAGGAGATCAGTATTATCAACGCGATGTGCTTAATCTGCCAAGACAGATCCCATGAACTTCAGCACACTAAAAAAAAAAGCAAACTCCACAGGACTCCCTTGGCATTCAGCAGGAGAGGTGCTGCTGGCACCCAGCCATTTCACAATCACAGGCTATTCAGAACACATGAATTCACGTTTGATAGCTACAAATTCACAGATATAATGCCACTTTAACCAAAACTAATATTTCAGCAGGTTTTAAAAACTGATTGGTGACACAAAAATGAAGTGAGAAAAGAAAAAACCTTGAAATTATCTGCAATTGTCAGCAGAAGGAGACCTATGAAGCACATTTTAAAGGCAGGAGAGAAGGTTGAATAACCTGCTTAATTTTCCCTTCTCTCCAGTTGAATAAACTGTCAGGAAGAAATCCAGCTGAAAGATAGCCTGGCTCTTCTGCGGCTTCGAACGAGATTCCAGCTCCTGCCCACACGCCCACAGGACACTCTCAAGCTAATGAGATACCAAGCAGAAAAAAGGCTTGCCTCATTAAAGAGGGAATGAACTGTATGTTATATGAACCAAACAACATGGGTTTCCTTCCTTATCCCAGCCCTGCATTTTGCTAGCACACACACTAAATAAGACTCGTCCACAAAACTATTTCCAAGGCAGGCTGTGTCCAAAGGCTCTGATCCTTTCCACAGCAGAAAAGGGAAGTGATAATAATTACTCAGCAACCCATTACACTAATGCTTTCAGAAAGCAGGCTAACCCGGGGAAAATTCCTGGATGAAGCAGAGGGTAGGGAGAAAAGAGGCAAAGGAAACTGATGCTCGGACCCCTCCCTGGACACTGCTGGCAACAGGAACCATCTACGATTTCACTACTAACTAGATGCCTTCTTGCCTTACAAGCTGCAGCTTCTTGAGTGGATGGCAGAACTGGAAAGAGCAGAGGAAAAAAGGGAGAATTTTTCGTTGAGGAAAATAAATACGGAGACATGGAAACAGGACCGTCAGCAAACAGAGCAGGACCTGGGTTTGATGGAGCTGCTGGGTCCCAGGTGGCTGTCAGAGTGCAAGGCTTCAAGTTTCAACCTTTCAGAGTGCTCCATCAAGCCTCTCTTCTACAAAACAAGAGCTAAAATACTGGGGGAAAAACCCCACACAAGTGAAAATACCCTTCAGAGATCTGAGAAAGCTTCCAATCAAAGGCAAAAAAAACAAACAGCACGGTCAGGGAAGCTGGCCTGGACATGTCTGCTTTACACACAGCTTGTTGGAGACCTACAACTCCAGAAACTTGAGCAAGACCCCGAAAGTCTGGGTGCTGGTGCCTCACACCTTTATCGCCCATGTATCTCAGTAACCGCAGCTCCCCTCTCCCCCAGGCTTAGATTATGTAGGACAGTGTTATTTGTTTAAAACTCAGCTCCCTCCATTTTCACATACATCCATCAAAAAGGCAGAATTTATAATTAACCCATCCTGCGTGAGATCAGCCTGCTCCCCACCTACCCAGTGCCAGGGCTAGCTCAATTGGGTCTGAAAGCAAATGCTTAAACCTGTTACCTGTTTTATCCATTAAGTCAAATACTTCATCCTAAGAAGCTGTATTTAAATATATATTTGAACTAGAGCAGGCAGGGACTCATTTCAGCTCGTACCGCTGTACTGGGGTAAGAGCCAGCAGTCAGATGGAGGGCTGGCCGGTCTGCCAACTCACCCACCYGCACGTGTCTTCCTTGGATACCTGCACAGCCTCTGCAGCTCTACCTTCCCAAGAAACTCATCCGTGCATGTGGTATCTTCTCCGCATCCAAGCCTGTTACTGTAACAGCGTAAAATCTGTTGCTCACCAGCGAAAAATCCTTTTGGTCAAACGTTTTAAGGATCAGAGACAAGCTGACCAYGCTTATTAGCAGCCTAAACTGCAATTCACCCTAAGACAGCAATTGCATGTTTAAAATTCCATCCTCTCTCTCAAAAAGGGAAAAAGATAAGTTTTGTTTCCTTGCTTTGCTCATATTTCAAGTAGGTGCACATAAAAATTTAAGAAATTGGTGTACAAAGTTTGGACAGTTATTTCTGTGCAGTCATATAATAGACCATCAAGACAAAGTAGTCACTACCAGAAATATTCCAGCGAGGAAGAGCCGCTATATCATCAGCATGTGAAGGGACAGTCCACATGAAAGGAACAAGCGCTGATCTCCAGGGTTTTACATACCGAATTCATGGTGCTGCTCTGGGTGAAGCTGCTGTGCGGCACCCCAAAAGTTACTGACATCCAGATGTCAAAATCCTTCCCCAGCGCGCTAATTCAGGGTGCTCAGGGCAAAACAGCCAACAGAGACAGTGCCCAGCAAAGGGCAACTGTTTAATCAAAATCATCAGTTAAACTCTGAMACAATCCTGGAAGTACATAAATAAACTGCAATTAAAACAACACATGCAATTCAAAACAGCTGTGCCCAGCGTGACCATACTCCAAACTTCAAAGCTGGCTTTTCACTCTCAAAATAAACAAACCCCCCAAAAGTGCCGAAGACGAAAGATTATTTTTAACTAAAGAATGTGGAGCCATTCATCAAAAGACTCTGTTTTACTTTAAAATACTCAAACTAAGTATTTCTGTGGAAATTACTCTATATTAGACCCATGAAGACAACGCACACTTTGTACAGAGAGCACTGGATGGAGACCACGAAAGCCAGTTAGACAGGTAAGGGTGCATCTGTCTGCACTCGCACGAGAGGAGGATGGCAAAGGACTTCTTACGCTGTCGTGATAACACCGACAGCGAGAACAGGCCCTTGTCAGAAAGGCAGAAATCCCATCAAAGGCACTAATGTACTTTTTGAACTGCTTGTGATTGAATTTTGGTAGCAGTTCATCAATGGAGTTCATAAAGGAGCTCTTCCAAGCTGGCTCTCCCCAGCTCACACCAGAGCTGCGGCAGATCCTTCCAGGATTATGGAGGGTCTTGTTTTGGTTTTAGGCAGATTTCAACATGCAGACCTTCTGTTCCAAGAAAGTATTTAATGTTTCCTTTTATTGCATTAATCACCAGCACACGCATCTGGCAGTCATTTCTAGCCTTGTGCAATTAACTCAGAGCAAGGTCCTCCAGCAGGTAAGGAACACGAGTATCATCACTCAGCTGCTCTCTGAAAACCTTACTTGCCAACAGGGAAAGCGCAACTTGTACACCCTCACAACCACTGAAGGCCAAGAAAGCTCCTGAGTACCTGACCTTCTTGTTGAACACGGTTCGTGCTGCAAGCCCAAGTTGCTCCCCCAACTTGATAACCAACCCCAAAGGCAGGCTCCCTCGAAAGAGACTCTCCAGCTTGCTTCCAGATTTTCTTCTCATAACAGGATGCACTATTTTAACTGCTAGCTATATAGCTGGACATCGAAGAAGGTGCGAGGAATTACTCAAAGAAATCTTGATGGGAAGGGAAAGCAGAGCTACACCGATAGCCAGCTGAAAAGGCACAAGACCTCAGAAGCACAAAGATATGTTTTCCAGAATGCCACAAGCCGCATGCTGCCACGTGTTCCTCTATGTTATACTCTACGCACCTCTGATTTTCATCCATGAGGTTACGTGGGCTTCATCCTACATGCTCCCAGCTCTGGCTTACTGCCAAACTCAGGCTCTTCCGCTGCAGCAATTCCTTCCGCTCTCCACGGAAGAAGGAATTTCCTTTGGCAAGGAAAGTCTCTTCCACTCTGCTCAGATCAGGCGTTTCAGTACATTTGCATCTGTGGGACCCAGGACGCAAGTTTCCATTTGGATAAACTGTGTGCATTTCAAACGGTGCAAAATCTTCATCCTCAGTCTCCAAACTGTTGCATTTCTCATAAACCTGAGACTCCCCTGGATATCTTTTCTTGTCTAGGAGAAACCCAGGCTGTTCTACACTTTGTTAGTAGTCCMTGTTGTTGAAAGTAAAAGTATTATTCTCGTGAAACTGAGACTGCTCACAGAAACAAGCTTCAGCATGCACCTCGGGGAGAGAGACTGCAACTCACCCAGAAGACAGCTCCCAACACCTAACCTCAGCGCCTGCTTTGATTCACGCTGACGATGGAAAGCAACGGAAAGCACTGGCAGAGGAAAACCTTACCAACGCCACGAGAAAGGTACAATCGACAACTTCTCCCTCACACTCAAAATTTCTTCTTTTCCTGTTCTGTTGCAAATAGGGGGTTAACACAAGCTGAAATGCTCATGTAACATGTAATGTTTTTTTCTTATCACTTTAACACAACAGATCATTTTTCAATGGCTATCTAATACAGTAATATTAGATAACATCAGTAATATAGATTTGCTATAGTAAAAGCATTTTAAATTGAATTAAACACAGTAACATGAGAACAGCACATTTTGAAACAGAAATTTCTAATCCCCTGTCTGTTGAGGAGCAACTCCTGTTTCCAAGCCAAAGAGAAGTGAGTCCATTTTACCATGAGGCCAACCCAAAACACTGGGTTTTGCGTATGTTCAAAATAACGCCAGGCCCTCAGTACCGGGGTGGGGGGGTGGTGGTGCAAAAAAAAATATTGTCTGCCATTCTCCCTCCCTCCCTTTTACCTTACGGTTAATGTTGCTCAGTGGCTGCACGCAACCGAAACACCCACCCACAGTGCCACGCTGCTTCAATAAAATAACACACACGTCTACTCCTTACCCGACCGGGACAGACTCCTTTCACCCTGAACAGCTTAGACTCACCTAACTGATGGTGCTGAGCGGCTTCAAACAATGAAAAGGCACGTTAACTTCAACAGCAAAACGCGCCAAAAGAAATTCACAGCTCTACTGTGTGCTGAAGTTTCCTTGACAAATAGGACAAAAGCAATGAAAATGTATGTTAAGGAGTATTACTTGCCCATTCATTTTGAGCACGTAAGCTTTTACCTGCAACATGCAGTCTCACAGGGGACTAAAAAGTGCCAAACAACCCCATGGACTGCACTTGCGTAAATGCCACGGCCACCCGGATGTGCACAGTGCACGAGGTCTGTCCGGAGACAGCGTTACTGCACAGTAACAGATCTCAGGAGTTTTAACACTTAGGCGAGGTCTGAAATCCATGAGGATTTCTCTGAATGCAGAATCAGATGACTGCATGATGAAATATTTTTTGTGTGTTACAAAAGAAAAAAGTTCTAAAAAAATATTCTGTACAGGTCTCCAAATATTACAGCAGGTAGAAGGTTTGCTGTGCGCTTTAACATCTGATCCCCCTCCCAACCAAAGGCACTACTCAGCTTGCTCCAATGCAGTTGCCAGGTTTCACCTTCATAAGCAGAGAAACTATGCAGGTGAACTGCAAGCAACATACTGTGAACCATCTAAACATCATGCAACCAAAAAAGTGTTGGACCAACAGTGAAGTCCCCACTCCCAGCTCAGGAAAGTTTAAGATACCAGCTGCAGTGGCCCAACAGCCTTTGTACCATCAGAAGACTTCTTAGGTTGCCCTAAGGGCCCTCTCAACCCTCTTCTCCTTCCCTCCAGGATGCAGTCTTAAAAAAAAAATCCTATCCCAAACATGAAATTAATACATTAGCTTCAAAACCAAATTAACCCAACAAGGATAAGGTATTAGCAAGAATACATTTTTGATTTAAAAGCTCACTCCCAAGTTCAAGCAAAACTACACACTGATTTATGACCACTGAAAACATCAGTCTTTAAGTCGCACATGACTTGACAGGAGCTGCTGCAGGTTATGCTGAATACAGCCACGTGCTGCTGTCAACTTACACACTGAACCGTCTGTGAAGAAAGGCCACCGTAACCCGATAACTGCGAGCGGAAAGGCAAGCCGCACGATCCTAGCTATAGAGCATTTGACAAACACGCACCCCGCCACAAGCAGGAAATTAAAAACCACAGCTAAATAAAACAAAGACTGAGAGTTGCAAGCAGTGCAATAAGCCAATTTGTAAAAACAGCAATGCCAAGAAGTGTCATCATTCTTAGTAATCAAAAAATATCTGAAAAAAAAAGAAAAGTCAAGGCTTTAAGTCATTCCTGTTTTGTTATATTGGTTTTTGTTTGATGACTGGAAGTAGAAAAGTGTAAATTAAGATACTTGTTTTTACTGCTTAAGGTACCCCTTAAGGCACCATTTACTCAGAAGTAATCAGAAAAAAAAAAAAAAAAAAAAAAGAAGGATTTCAGGTTTTGTTTTGTTGTTGTTGTTTTTTAATCTGAAGTTACTTAACTCCCATTTCCCATCTTAAAGCCATGCCTCCCACAGCTTTCTGTGTGCCCCAACCGAAAGCCAAGTGGCACCTCCCAGAAAGCCATCAGAAGTCCATTAGAGCTTCACGCAGCCGAGGGGTCCCTACTTCCCATGGAAGGGGAAAGACATTGAAAAAACATTATCAGCAAATGGGGGAGTGGGCAAATCAAAATTAACGTCTCATACTACTGTGAAACAAATTTTCGAAGAGCACGGCAGACGCAGCCATGCAATAACCTATTCCTAACACTGCAGGAGTCCGGTGCCTTTGCTGCCGATCTCGTGGACGCGGCACTGCGTGGAAGGGGCCATCCCACCGCTCTGAGCAGCTTGGAAGCTGTGCCAAAGCCCTACGGACATTGAAATGGCCACAGATCGATTTTACACATACATTTAGGAAAGCCACAAAACAGGTTCAAGACTTCTCGGGGCGGGAGGGAAGCGTGTAGGAAGATGGCAGCTTGAAATCAGCAAATTATTAATTGGGAGCTGCTACAAAAAGCATCCAGAAACCCCACATTGGTGCAACCACAATTGTCCACACTGAGTCTGAGCGCTCACTCCTCTCCCATGCTGCTGGAGAGATTTCTTTTTTTCAGAAAAAAACCCCACAGATATGAGTCTCTGGGTTATGCTTCTGGCTCTGCTAAATAGCCACAAAGATGAAAAGGCTCTGAACTAGGGCAGATTGGACAAACGCACTCAGTTGTTTTCAAGTCAGTGATTCTCTTCCTCACAAGCGATTCTGCTTTCACAAGTAGGACTCTCTGGAGAGGAGACATATGCTGCCTGGAGTTATGAGCTCGTATCTTTAAAGAATATTTTTGTTTAATGCATAATGGGCCTTGAACTCTATCTCACTTTAAATAAATTTAAAAGGAATGCCTTTTCCTTCATAACACCTTTCCAAATCCATATTATGTATTTTGAAGATCATGAAATAGAAGGCTTGTTATATAGAAGACAATGTTATCACATCAATTAACACATTTATATAAATCAGTGCGTATGTATCAATTATACGCATGTATATATACCATCACTGTCCTAAAACAAAAATATATTCCATTAGTTTACATGAACAGCGAGTAACAGCACATTCAGTAAACACACCATCTACCAAAAAATGGTGAGAAAAATTAAAAATGGTATAAAGAGGACCTGAATTTATTTGGAGATGTTTCAGCTGGAAATACCTTTCTGTAAGCTTTATCCTCCCCTCTTTTAGGGTGGGAAAGAGTGACTGTAAATTGGCAGTTTCCTTAGATGGTGGGTTCCTGGTTTCCCATTACAAAACTGCCTTCCCTGCTTACTGGTGACCCATAGGAACTGCCTCTCCCTGCACCGTAACAGGGACATTAATTTTGTGCACTGCACAGACTGCAGAAGAAAAGCCCAAGGTGGGCACCAAATACAGATGAACAGCCCTAAAACAGCCCATGTATGAAACGAAGCTGAGGCAGGGGAACAGGGGCTCCCCATCACGTTTGGGGAGCACACCCATCCCTCTGCCCGTCTCAGGAACCGCCGCACGCAACCCACTCCACGGTCCACGGTCCGGAGAGGCACCGGCCAGCTCCTGGTAGTCACGGCACATGGCAGTGCACGGCACTCCCCAGCACCTTTCACCCTTCATTTCTAGCTTAGGTCATTCCCTGAAATGATTTAAATACTGTAAGTATGAGATTTTCTCCTCGTGCCAAGTCACTTCAAGACATTAACAGCAAGGTGGGGTCTCAGGATGACGAAGCTGGCAGCGGCTAAGCAGCACCGGTGCCGGCAGGGGAAGAGGAGTCTGCCGGCGTTTCCCACGCTCCAAGGCATTCACCACTAACAAAATATTCATATTCTAGGAAATGAGAAACTGAGAACAAGAGCACATTATTATCCTGAACATATTATCCTACCTGTATGTTATTTAAAACAAAAAACCCCCAAAGTATGACTTTGCTAAGTGACAAATGCCTCCATCAGCTTTGGCTGCATCTTTCAGTGTTTTACACCGACAGCTATTTTTGTTTTCCTTTCCTCCAGCCAGTGATGGAGAAACCAGCCCTGTTCATCTCTCATACATTGCCGTGCTGCCTTTCGCTGGCGCAACAGCATCCAGAGGCAATGCTGCAGTGATGGCCCCATCAAACCTGCAGTGCACATCAATGGCCTCCCCGAAAAATCAATTCTGGCCCACATTTCAACACGCCGAACGCCCAGCTAGTGGGAATTGTTCATCCTTTGTACACCACGTGCAAAGGAGCAGCTGAAAACACTTGACATTTGTCAATTCTCTTCCTCTAGATGAGATTTCCCCCTGCGCTGTGTACGGTTTTTCATTTGAATTGGAAATGCATCAAGGCAAAGCCAATCCCACCATTACTGAAGTGTTGTACAAGAAGGACTTCATCCAAACTGAAGCTTTTGGACAGGCTTTCAGCACAAAACCAGCAAGCTCACAGGTGAATGGACCTGCAGAACAGAAACATGTCTCAGCTGCAAGCTCTGCATCAACCCATACTCAAAACGGCGCATTCAACGCAACTTTGGCCAACAGGAAAACCCCTTGATGTGCTGCTTCCCCAGGCACTGCTCTGCCACCGGGATCCCACAGGCAAAGCAAGCGGAAGCAAAGAACAACCCCAGTTTATGCAACCCCTACCCTTTCCTAGCCATGAATCTTGTGTTTTGATCCCTCTTTGCTATATGTTAAGAAGTCACCGAGTAATGCAAGAGAAATCCTCGCTGCTTTACCTCTAATTCCTCCTCAATACTCAAGACATGTACTTTGACAGTTCTCTGTGAACATATTGTTCTCAATCCACAGTTTAAAATTCATCTGTGCCCCTGCATCGTTGTCATCCTGTACTCCTGTCTGTGGCATACATGAGGTTTGACCTTTTCAGATTTACATTTACTGCATTCAGAGTCTTTGTGAGCTCTGTTACAGAGAAAAATGAAGCGAGAGGAATTTCTGGAACAGTGACCGGACTACTGATGTTTCCTAGGGCAAAACACACACTGCTTGTATTCCAGCTTCCTAATACCCTGGTAAACAAGAGAAAATTGAATGACAAAAGCAACCTAACTAGCTGGAATCTTCTGAAAGATGGAAGACAGACTTCCATGGCTGCCCACACAAAGTGAAGACGCTTCGGCAGTTAATGTTCAAGGGTAGCACAAGCAATGCTCCAAATGAAGAATGCAGCAGGAAAAAAAATGCAGACCAGCGATCGTATTTCCAAGTGGAGAAAAGCCAGACACTTACTTCCAAAAGTGTCCCACTATGTGTCCAGCCTCACGTTTCTTCTYTTCCTTTGTGCTGCAGATGCCGTCTTTATTTTCATGGTGTACTTAATTTATACAGATACCTTCCATCCAGCTGCCTCAGTACCACACTGAGTTACAGTGTGTTCCCAGGCTGTGGGAACCCTCAGCCTGGAGCAGACCCTTCTCTCCACCGCCAGCCCCAAGAAGGAGGCATGCACGTTTTTCCTAAAGCATTGACCACTTGTAATACATGCTTAGACCCCAAAACACTGGATTTACCAGCGCTCCCACCCTACGTGACCATATCGGTACACTTGCACAGGAGTGCAGAACCGGGCTCTTGGATAAGGATGATCAGCTCCTGGATAACAATGATCCTTCTTAGATGCGCAGTATCTGTGGGCTGGGCTATTCAGAGTATCACCAAAATCAGGCCTCCTCAGTCCTAAATGCTCTTCAGTGCTATAAAGCACCCACATCCAAAAGTGCTACCAAGAACACAATATTAGTGCTGATGATGTCTTCTGTTTTAAGTTCGAGCATGAAGAAGTTTTCGTGGGGTGGGGGGGGTGGTGAACCTTCTTGGTCAGTCATCTCACTAATTGCAAGTTAACCCTTTTTATATACTTTATTTTATAACATGTTGATCATTGAAAATAAAGAGCACGAAGAGGGAGAGATGAGCTAAGTTCAAGGAATGGCAGCATCCCCCAAGCATCTTCTCCACCCCAGACCTGCCACCTCACTTGTAGCTTGCCACCCTGCAAATCATCAGCCACCTACAAAATGCTCAGCCTCAAAATAATTCTCCCTCAAAACAAATTCATCTGCAATGTATAATGAATTGGTGAGATTTAAAATATTTTACGTTGCATAGAAATCATAGAATCATTAAGGTTGGAAAGGACCTCCAAGATCATCGAGTCCAACCGTCAACCCAACACCTCCATGCCCAGGTGGAAATATCACCTGTTGATATTTCCACCACTGTACACTGGACAGACAGGAAAGACACAGATGTGCACGTACAACACTTAAAAATCAGAAGCACTTGCCTCTCGTTTTAGCAATTTTTTCCTAAACTACTACTACCATGCACAGTCTATCCATCTTGTCCTCCATCAATAAAATCTATTGATCAGTGTCAGCCATGAATATCCAGCAAAAAGGTAAAGAGAGCAATAAGAAACCAATAGCTGACTGCGAAGGAGACAGTTCACGGGACATAGGACATAGGGAATTACTGTGAGATGGGAGACAAGCAGCAAAAGACTCTAGGAAAGGTGCAAAGAAGTAGGAAAATAGGACACAGCAAATAAAAAAAAAAAAAAAAAAAAAAAACACACACCAAAAAAACCAAACAAAAAACCCAAAAAAACAACAAACCACAAAACACACCACCAAAAACAACCAAAACCAAAACAACACCTTGATAGTCCTGCTTGGGGCTAAAAGCCAGCTTGCTTTTAGCATTTCTTTGAAAGCTCTACCTGTGAAAGGGAGAGTTTACAATATCCATAAGCTTTTGAGCAAAGTAGCTACAGACATGAGAACCATCAGCAGAGGTTTGCCACGCCAGAGGGGCGATGACCCAAGTACCAGTTACTACTACAGTCCCCTGCCCTTCCAAAACCAAGCATCAAGACAGGGTCTGGGTGTTTTTCTGGCAGCTCGAGACATGCTGTACACACAGTTGTTGCAGCTTGAGTGCCACGTCCTGAAAAAAAACACCTGAGGAAGCAGAAGCAGCACCTTTAAGTCTTTAAAGTATGGCTGATTTTTTTGCCCCAAGAAATTAAAAGTTGTAGTGCACCAAGAAGAAAACAAATTATCAATGGGCTACAAGGTTATTTCACTCATTCTTAAATTGTGGTTACCACCACAAAGCCGATGTTCAATCATCTCTGGCTAACTGGAGCTCCAAAGATATGTGTAGGAAGAAGCTTGTGTGTGTAGGCTACTCATGAACCCCTAATCAGAAGGCCCCAAGCAGGCTGTCCCACAGCAGCTGGCCGGGTGTCACTGCCGGGGAGGTGACACCTCAGCCCTGCAGGGCAGCACAGCTCAGCTCTCGCAGACAGTGGCTAAGGACAACACAAGATGCTCTCCACAAGCAAGGGAAACCCATTCTGGTATGCCTACAAAGAAAAAAAACCAAAAACACAACAAAAAAAACACCAAAAAAAAACCCAAAACAAAACAAAAAAACCCCACCAAACAAAAAAAACCACACACACMAAACACTTGGTCTACATCACCCTAGACTTAAACACCTAGAAGAAGTATTTGCAAGAGTTAAAAACCACCCAAAAAAATATTTGTTCACCTTCCCTCTGGTTGAGGACATCTCTCATGTTGCAATGTATATGGCCTGGAAYGAAGCTGTTGACTCTTAGGCGCAGGCCTTGAGATCACACAGAAAACAGCTTAATATAAAGCTGCCGAGATTTCCAGAAGTTACAGAGCCGTAAGTTTTCTACAGAAAGTCTGCACAGTTTGTGTTGTAATGTAAATTTGGAATCATAATTCATGTTTTTTTCATAATGCCTTGGGAAAACACCCGTCCCCAAGAGACTCAGGACAAAACCAGTTACAGAGTATTAGGAACGCCACATGCATGCCCACTTTTTGCTAAGTACTTTGAAAAACAAAAGTCACCAAATAGCAAGTACACAGTTCTGTACCTCATTTGATATTTAAAAATTATATAGGTGACTGAATAGTTCCAGCTATTTGAATGATTCACCCAGATGCTTTGAGTGAGCTTTAGAAGAGAGGGGGTTTTGGGGTAGGTTTTTTGGTTTGGTTTTGTTTAAGTGCTACCTGTTGGAAACACAAGGAACAGCAGAGCAGAGAAAGTTTAAATCACACAAACTCAGATTTCACCCAAAGGAGTAAACAACAATGCAAATACTTTGACCTGAAGCCCATAACAAGCCCTGAGACACATGTGCTGTCAGACATCAGGTCAGGACCCGAAGTGATGTTTGCAAGAAGACGAATGTATTAGAAGTGTGAATACATTCCCAGTTGCCAGCGAGTCAGAAGGAATAGCTTCTGCATCCCAGTCACAGGCAGAAGCAAAACCAAAAGAAGAGCCAGTAAAACGCAGTTCAGACCATGAGCAAGCATCACTAGCAGATGACATGGTGGGTTCTCCAGGCGCTTGCTGTCCTCAGAAAGGGCCTGCCAGCCTGGTCTCTTCTTGGTTCACTTCATTTTCACTGAAACAAATCACAGCCATTCATGGGTAGGAGCAGCTTCAGAGAGCTAACTCCTACCTCAGTGCCATAAATTCGAAGTCTGTCTGCAGCTGCACCCTGGAGCCACGGGAGAAGACCTGAAACCTGGAGCCACGGGCAGCTTTAGTGAGGTAGAAAGTTGAACTGCTGCAATTGAAATCCTTTAGTAGCAACTCGGGATCAACAAAAGACAGAAAAAAATTGCAGTTTCCTTTTCTGTAACCGTCGATGGGAGCTGTGACCACGCGGGCACCTCCACGCCCAAGAGTGCTGGAAGCGAGCAGCCCTGCATTTTGCCTGAGCTAAGCAGGGAGGGACAAAGCAAAGAAACACCAGGAGGAGGGCACATGAATGGGGGTCTTCAGAACAGGGCTCCTCCACAAGCCTCGCACACAACTCCATCCAGACTCACTTCTTCCTCTGCAGGGTGCACCGAAGCACGAATACACAGCAGACAGGGTAAATATTGCAAGTCAGTTTGGGTTTCGGTCTGCTGGGGGAGAAGTGGAAAGAGAGGGTTCTTCAGGCATAGCTTTGGTGGCTCTCAGAGGTGGGGAGCTCAGCCAGCCCTCGCCTCGGGGAAGGGCAGTCAATCTGCTCCTGCTACACTGGCAACACCTTATGCCGGGTTCCCTAAACACACATCAAATGATTAATAAAACCACGTAAGGCAAAGCTATTTTTACTCCTGCGGACACCATTAGAAAAGCAAGCCATCCCTTGCAATACGGTGGTTTTTATTATGCACGTAAAATTATTATCTGTCCTCGGAAGTAGATACTATATATAAAGTCATCAAAAAGGACTTTGAACATGCAGTTTAGAAACACACAGATCAATGGGGCTCTTGTTTACCTGCAGTTTAGGAATCTTGCCTCTTAAGGAGGCATTGCACTAATCTGGTGCTGGTATTATTCGGCTGAGCTTTTATGTACGTACTGCCTGGCAGCACCCAGCAGCAGCTCCTCTGCACAGAATAACGCACACTTGCTACATGAGACTGTGCTGCTGCACATATATAGATGCATGTGCATGAGATGGTGCTGCTGCAATATATACATGCTTGTGCATAACACAAGATGCAACTACTTAAGGCTAATAAGAAAAAAAAACAGAATATATACAACTGACAAATTCACAGCCATGCATTCACGTTTGCTGCAGAGACAAAGACCTGCTTTGAAAAGTAACACAGCAGAATAAGGAAAACGCAGCAGGCAGGTTTTTAAACACTCGGGGCTTTTAGAGCAATGAGTGGTATGGAAGAGAGTAAGTTTCTTTCATTTCTGTCACCAAGTGTTTCATCAGACGATGACTGCCATAAAAAGGAAAGGGGGGGAAGCATGTGGATATGGGTAGGGACTGAATAAAAAGATGCTAACCCTGAAGTTTGACGGTACTTAAGCCTAAGAGGGAAAACTTGAGTTCCTAATAAGATTCAGGGCAAGATTTTACTGTCATTAACTAATACCAAAAAGGAAGTAATTCCTTTCAAGGCAGAATGAGAGCAGCACCACTGCAAACCCTTTCTACTGAAGGGCCACAGCCACCAAGATAACCCGAGCTATAACCTCCTCTCCTCCACAGGACAGCTACCTCCAGCACACCAACACTGAAGGCATGTGTGGAGCTTAGGGCCCTGCAGCAGAAAGCTCATGGCTTGCCCGACTGGCTTTACCACCAATATCTCCCACTTCAGTAGGTCCCATTTCCTTTCCCGTCTTGCTCCTGCATCTCATTCCTGCCTCTACGCTAGCTTTTCAGTTAAAGCATAGCAACTGTGCCTGCAGACCAACAAGTGGATTAAATAAAATAAAATAATAATCAAAAAACACCCACAAAAAACACACTAATACAAAATAAGACCCATATTTTGAGGTACTAGGAACAAGTCAATCAAGGTAAGTTTATATTTCCAAAGGACCTTTGGAAAGCCTTTGCAGAATTTCTCAAAAATAAACAACTTTCACCTAAAGTCAAAATCCCAGCTAGAAGTTCAAATCATACACATACGTACACTTTCCACCAGTTTCTGTCTGCATAATCCCTGGGGAGATCAAAGAGCCAGGCTCAAGACTGCACTCTGAAAGCACTTCAGCTGCTACACTGCCGAAGCTAAAAAGGTTTTTGAAACATACATAGTTATCTAATAAAACCGAACTTCACTCACTAAAACAGCATAAAACAGGAAGCACTGGCCTATGGATTTTGTGTTAACTTAATATTGACAGTTTCGAGCCCAGAAGTATTACTTACAAAGAGGTTTTAAAAANCAAACACAAACAAACCCACACAACATGAAGATTTTTCATTGCGAAAATCTTCAAAAAGTTGACAAGCAACTCGAGGACTCGGAAAACTGGTGAAGAAAAGCAAAAACATCCTGAAAAACTTCGAACTGCAGTCTTAGGTTACAGAATGACAGCATCCCAGAGTATTTAACAATTTCCACTTAAGTCAAGCTAATAGAAAGATTTAACTTTAATTTCCACTGAATTACTACCAAAAGCTTTCCTTTAGTTTAGGATGGAAAAAGTATTTCCCCTCCTACTTTTTCAGCTTGTTCAGGATACACAGTCAGGAAAGGAGATGAAGCACAACGCAGGTGCCAAAATTAAGCATGGTTTGGCTGATCACAGCTTTCCCCTTGCATTTGGGTCTTCTCAGGGAGGCTGATTTCTTCGTCTGCACAGCTTTCTGCCTCTCCCATCTGCCGGGCCACAAGCTATCACAAAAGCAAGGCAAACCTAAAACATGCCCTGCTTTGACTGCATGCTTTGGACAAACAGGGCAAGATCTTTTATGAAATACCTGCTCTCTTCCCCTGCCCTAGATTTTCCTTGAGCAGACACACTTGTGCCAAGCAGCTCTCCTCCAGAAAGACCTCTAGAAGGACTGTTCAAGAGCCTGCTCTAACAGCCATCTCTGATCTTTTTTGGAGGCAGAAGTGTTATTGCTGCAGCCTGCAGTGGCAAGAGAGCAGAATTGAAGCCTGGGCAAACTCACCACCACAACGAAGTCCCACTCATATCACCAAGGCCCCCGTTTTGCGTGCGGCATGGAGAACCAGCAGCCCAGCTCCCTCCTCCAGCTGAGCAGGCATCACCAACTACACATCTCCTCTTGTAACACTGAGTTCATGGTGTAAAGGAGATACCGCTCGAGAGGAGATCGACGCTGTGCAACTGCACCTACCGTTTGCCAAATCAGAAATACACTTCATTACAAAGCAGCTGCTGGATTAAGACCTGCATTCTTAAACATTTCCAAGCTTGTATGGGTATAAGACATTTGGAGATAAACCATCGAACTGGTCACGTGCAGCCTTAAAAAACACCCAGCCCAGTACTACACTGGGTTTTGTAATTCTTCCCTTTTCTAAGTCCAAGAACAGTCTCGGTTTCTTCAAAGCCTTTTGTAGCACAGTGCCCCTTTTACTCACTCATTAGCCTTAAGAGCAGCCATTTGCTAATTTCGAAATGCAGTTGTTCATAAATCAAAGTTCAAAAGGTGCTTAAAAACAATTCAGTCACTGCAGCTGGTGACCGTTGATCTTTACAACTTCAGTAACTTCTTAGCAGGGAATTACCCTTCTGACACCAGCATCAGCCTAGGCGTATCACCAACTACTCTTTGGTTTCAGGCTATATTMTTGGGGTTCTGTCAGCCTGTGAAAGCAGGGTTAGGTGGCCAAGTACCAGAGGTTAAGCAGCCACTTGTCAGCTAGTGAGCGCTCAGCCAGCGAAGACCTGCAGGACAAGGAGAGTCAGAAGGTGCTAGTCTTAGGGCAAGGGCACTTCTGATGTCCAACCAAAAGACAACTAGGAATCCACATGTGTACTTCATTAAACAACTGGAATTTGTCAAATATTCCACAAACCAGAGGAGAATTTCTGCTGTAGGGAACCGCCTTACTCCAGCTGACTTTTCTGTCACATCTCCCACCCCACACATCTACAAGTCCAGCCAGATTGCTCAAGGGCACCTCCCCAAAGTGCTCCTAAACACCAAGGTGGAACTAACATTGCAATTTGCAAACATTTTTTTTCCTTACATAAAAGCTATGTCTGCTTGTGGTTGTCTGTGATAAAACACAATGATAGAACAGGTCTCTTCTTAAAGTTGTCCTCCTTAAGCATATGAAAACAGGACATTGTCACTTAGATACCCCAAGAAAGGAAAGATACAGTTCCCACACACACACCCCCAAACACCTCCTCCGACACGTTTAATCAAAGAGAAAGGATCAATAAAAGATTTCAGAAAGAGGAAGGACCTATATCCCCTAATTTCTAGAGTTTGTTTTTTTTTTTTTTAAAATTACTTTTAATTTTATCTATTTTACATTCATCTTTCCTATATGAAAAGTGTTTGAGTCAGAAACACTGCAGAGGAAACAAGTACCTGGACAGGAGCACCATGGTAAGCACCAACATTGTCCATGTCATAGCTCTGCCATCACTAGACCAGGAGGACCAACAGACGTAGTAGTATGACCGGGCTCTTCAACCAAGCTACTTCTATTTTATTAACAGTATACAAAGAAAAGCAGGTTTCTTAGTCATATAATCCATAAGCATTAGCAAATGCATGGAACACTGCTCTGCCACCACACTTAACATGGGCAAGAAGAGTCCATCACGTTGACCAGTATAAGGATATGGAAGAACATGGAGATGACTGTTATAACAACTCAAAAAAAGAGATTTGCGTAAGGAAAAAAGCAGTAATGGTTGGGCACATAAGGGTTCTTTGCAGCATTCAGGAAGATTGTTTCCTCTCTATCTTCAAGTAATTTCATAGRTGCTGTGAACCACCATACTGCAAATACATGATGTAATGAATTGGTAAAACAGCTACCTCCTTGCTAGTCTGCCTCTGAGGATTAAAACCAGCTAGCAATGACATCCCCAAGTCTGGAGAAAGAGGCAAGCAGGCCTGTTAGTGTTCATTTCCACAGGGAAACACTAAGGTTGTCCAAAAACCGGAAAGTTAAAACCAGCCAAAATTTACAATCCAAGAGTCCAGAGGAGGAAAATATGGGCAGAGAAAAAAAACCAAAAACCTGCATGCTCTCTAGTGTTTTATCAACATTTATTGATTTATTTTAAAAGTTGGGTAGAACACGAGTAATTAATAGACTGCCATATGCCCACGTGCTGCATCTGCTACAGCAACTTATTCTTATAGTTATTTTATTACCTTCTTTGGGAACTGAATGAGATAAGGATCAACATCTGACACTTGGAAATTAGCTCGTTTCCATGACTGTCAGCAGGAAAGCAAGAATTAATCCTCTAATTTCAGCCTGAAAAATAGTGAGAGCAAGTCCAATGAAGAAAAAAAAAATTGTTTCTGTGTTTGTAAGGGGCGGGGGGGAAGTGTTTGGAAGAGCAGTGGCCTTATTATGCTGGCAAGCCTACAGCCCATGAGATCAATGTTTTGATGAGCACAAGGACTGGTGCCAGAGGGGGACGGGAAGGAGAAGAGACTTCAATGAGCTGAAAGCGTGGAGCGAGGAAGAGGCAGGGAAGTGGTTTGAGAATGAACTAGGTCAAGGGTGGGTTTAGGACAGGGGAAAGCAGAGCATGCTTGCACAGGAACATCAGAGCTAGGGAAGACCTCAGATATGGGTCCTGAAGGCTGGGAGGACAGATGAAAGGAGGAAAAATGGTCGCTCTCACCTACAAGTGAAAGGAGGTTTACTCTGGACCTTGCATACACCAAGACAGCATGCACCTTACAATTTGCCTAACTGCTAGGCAAACCTTCACCGAGAGGGCTTCAAAAGGGAACAGCCAAAACCTCGGAGTATTTCCAGGAACAGCTCTGTAACTATTTTAAACATCTCTAGCTAGGTACCAGCGATTTGAAGTGAAGGGCAGATAAGACTGTTGCGGGTTTTGGGTTGTTGCTTTTTTTGTAACGCCTCTCCAAAAGACTTTCTGCTCATCAGCAGCATGAAGTTGTGTCCCACCCCAAGGCTGAGTTTGCCAAAGGGATTTATTTCTGGGCTTGCAATCCGCTTCGAGGTGGGAGCTCCATTTCGGCACTGACATTGCCTGGCTCGCGATTCTGCTGCAGTCACAGTTTCTAGGTCAGAAAGTACAGACTTACTGTCTAAAATTATAGATAATTCTGCAAGAAAGGACTCCCACATTTGGAGATATGGAAAGATGATTCTGTAATGAATTTAATTTGATTAAGTTCTTATTAAAAACAAAAAACAAAACAAAACAAAAAAAAACACCAAACACCACCACACACAAAAAAACCAAATAATTACATGTAAAGACAAATCTATATCCCTTTACACAAAAACACTCATCACAGCAACCTTGGGGATAAACCCCATGCTTACACAAAGAAACCTGCACAGATAGGTCTCTCAAACACAAGCCCAAACCTATAGATTCAAAGAGTTCAGTGACAATGCGGTATACCAGCAGGAGGGGTCTGGGGGACTGGAAGGAAAGGAACATCAACTTCTCATCTCCCACTTGAACCACAGGCTCTCTCCCCAGAGCTTGAGTCTGGACCATTGAACCCAGTTTCCAGAGGAGCTGCTCGAAGCAGCCACTCTCACACTTGCCTTAGTCTTGTGTTCCAAACTGCGAACAAAGCCTCTCTTAAATGTGGTTTGATTGACGCAAATCAAGAGCTGAGCGAGTGATTCATAGTTGTCAGACCGTAACACTTGCATAAAAACAGCATGTGGACAAACTTGCTGATGCACTCAAATGCTCAGCCCTATCATGAAAGGCTTCAAACACAGACCACTCATGATAAGGTGGTTTTTTTATTCCCCCTCCCCCCCCCTTTAAAGACATTTTGGATTTTCCTAGGTAACAGAGTTGTAATAAATCTTCAGGCATAAATGTGTAATTAGCATCTTGCTGTACTTCCCTACAGCTTGGCAGGAAGGATTAGCATGTCAAATAGAGTTAAGGCATAATCCCAGTGGAGTTAAGGGATAACCTATAACCAGACCCCACCGATTTCCTGCAGTTTGACAGTAAGGCTGCCGCACTGTCAGCCGTGTATTTTGACCTTTCTATTCCCAACTTAAGTCTACTCCCTCTCCCTCCACAGTAAAGACCTTTTCCCTTCCCTTTTCCTTTCCCACGAGCTTCACAGGAGCATGAAGAGCAGGACCAGACAGGTCTGTGGCTGGGGACAGAAACATTTTGCCCCATTTCATAAGGGTGCCTTCAGGAAAAAGCCAGAAGCAGCATCTGACTTGACCCCAAGCTACAGCCCTTCTTCTTGCTGACCCTGAACTAGTTCCACTTTCCTTGCACTTCATGCAGGCTCTGCATAGGGTGTTCACAAATCTAAATAAAGCTGGGATCTTTCTATACTCTCCATGCATCTCAGTCCAACATATCTAGAAGAGACATCATGGAAAGCAAACATGACCTGAGTCCATGCCTTCATCCTCTGAGCAGTTCAATTGGAAAGTCTACAGTCTAGAGCCATGTCATGAGACAGCTGCAGCCCTCTCTTGAAGGAGCTGACACGCTTTCACAGGAAGATGGTTGAGTCAGAAGCACGCTTCCTACTTCAGTAAGGCCACATCTGCCCCAAAAGTAGAGATGGGTATCCTACCACCGCACCCACGGGGCTTACAAAAGCACTCAAGGAACTCAGACCTTCTGACTAGACTCTGGATTTGCAAATTTGGGAGAAACAGCATAGATCACAAAGACCTCAGTTCTTCTCTTAGCTGGAAGAGGGTAGGAATTGGGGGAATAAGCTGCTGGGCCACAGGAGGGTCCCTGCCACCAGCAGCAGGCCGGTGCTGTGCTGCTGTAGCTCCCCCCAACACACACAAAGAGAGCATACAAACTTCTACCATAATTAACTCATGAAAATGACACCATTATGCTCCTGCAAACAATTAGGAAACAAAAGAGAATATACAAAGATCCTGCCAACAACACCAAATAAACTGAAGATATTGTTTCATACTAATCTTTTCATAAACCATTTCAAGACAAACGCAACTGTAGGTAAGAAGATACAAACAAGCATGACTTCTGAAGTAACTCTTAAATCCAAGGTGCACCTTGATGATACTCAGGTTCCCAAGGTACCTAGAACAACATGCATCTCTTCTCCAGCAGTCTGCCTAAATGAGACACCATCTTTCCCTCTGAGGGGCTGGAAAACGGTGTCAAGATCTGCCCCGTGGCCTGCACCAAACCTATGCTCCCTGACCTCCAGCTCTGCTAGCATGGCAATCCCCAAGCCTCTGGACCCTGAGCTGGCTTTGCTGGAACAAGCCTATGTTCTGCACCTGAGCTCCCAAAAGAGACTTCCTGATCCATGCATCACCCACAGACCTCAGGCTCCTGGTGTTTTGAGGCCTCCCCCATCACCACCTGCATTTCCCAGCCCCTCACCTCTCCTTCCAGCTGGAGTCTGGACCCAGAAGTCTTGCAATGACCCAGGGAAAGTAGCTCCCCTAGCTCCGTTCAGGAGTGGGTAAAGAAAAGGCTAAGCAATGGAAGTGCCCACCATCACAAGTCCGCAAGGCTCACCTCCTCCCACCATTTTCTTAAAGTTAGCTGGAAAAAAAACAAAACACTAAACCAAGCTGGCAGCAGCATCCAGGATCCTGGGAGAAAACAGAATTCAAAACAGCAAGTACCTTAGACACAGGATACATCCACACCAACATTTCAGTTTGGGCCAGTGCACTTCAGAAGGGCATCTCCTGGGACATACCACTTAAACTGTGTTCCGGTTTGTATCTCAGAGACATTTCAGCACACAAACTAGATGTCTTGGCAGAAAAATTAACCCAGAAGAGGTACTCCAAGAGCACACCTAATGGACTTTCTCCACCTGTGGATATTCAGTCCACACAGCTGGACTAGAGCTGGTACAAAGTGAGCCCCTGTGGGACACGTGCACGCCGTTCAGCACCAGCCCCTTCCCAGCATCGACGCAGCCCATGTCACCAGGTCTGCTCCTGCACCGAGCTGCCCACCCAGAGCCCTTCCCAGCCTGGACCCAGTCCTGCCTTTGCCACTTACCCATTGCCACATTTACACAGCACTCCTCCACTATAAAGAAGATATTTTAACTTAACGGTAAGACCTAAAAGAGTTTTCAGCATAACACAACCCTTCCAGCTGGCTCAAAAGGAAAAAGTCTAAAAGGTTGGAGGTGCTCAAGTTCGACATCTCTGCATTACTGCAGTTGGGACCAGCCTAAGGAGAAGGCATTCTACCAACACAAGAATATCAGATCTAACTCGTCAGGATGAAAATAGTTAGAGAGAGGAGGGCAGAAAACAAGGAAAGAAGATTTCTCAGAAACACATTTTCATGAAAGAGTGAATTATAGCAAGTTTAATACTGCAGCACTGCAGTTGTCACCCCTCCTCAGTTTCTGGTTTAGTCATCATTTTAAAAAAAAAAAAAAAAAAAAAAAAAACAAACCACACCACAAAACACAAAACCAACCAAAAAAAACACAACACACACACAACTCAAAGCACAAAACCCTCATGAAGTTAGCTGATGAAGCACTGCAGCATGTTGCTGAGAAGGAAATTAAAAAGCTAATTTGATTTGATATTTTTCAGTATAAACACATTCGGTCCCATCTTGTTTTTAAGCACTATGTCAAATAAGCAAGACAGTAGAGTTAAATACAATTTAGAGCTCCAGGTATTACAAGCCACTAAAAGAACTGATGCCCAAAAACCTTCTGGCAGCTCACACTTGAGAGTAGGTAAAAATGCAAGTAAGACTGCAGACAGTGAGGTGCTATCAAAGGGACAGCACTAGAACAAATCATTTAATCTGAGGTTCAAAAACCTGAGAACTGCTATTTTTTATAGTTAGCTCCCAGGAAACTCCCCTTTCTCTGTTTATAGTAAATTATCTGGTTGGAAGACTTTTTTTAAGTAGTGTTGAGTTCTCAATTACTATGAGCAAACTAGTAAGTGCCCATGCAATTATGGCAGGATTTTTTCCCCCGTTACATTGCTGCCCAAGAATCTGGCAGGATGCAACTTCAGCTGTGCTCTCCAAACAACAGATCGCTTCTTATTTTGTTGACCAAACGAAGAGAGGAAAGGATTTTTCAGGCAGGACCCTACAAGCAGCTGTCTGCAAGTGTCAACAGCTGGAAGTCGAAGCACATTATCTTAAAAATAAAGAAGGCAGAAGATCAACATATGAAGATCACGAGAAGGTGACAGACAAGAGCAAATAAATACTTTCAAATATAGTCCCCATAGTAAATTTCTGTAGCTCTTAGGGTTTGGGTTTTAGGAAGCCATCAGCGTGACTAACATATTTAGGAAGTCCAGAAATGAAATCTTGCGTTGTTTTTGGCTTAATGCAGGAAATCAACTTTAATGACAACCTACAGTTAGCTCTGTAGTAATTTTCTTTCTGCTTCATTGACATACATGACAAGACTTCATTAGCAGGGCTAAAATTAAAAACAAAACATTTTTCCCAGCTGCAAAGAATGCTTAAGCATTCATTGACACCTCGTGAAAAGAGACAAAAAAAATTATTTCAAAGCAATTCCATCACCTTTTTGTATTTCAGCTTTTCCTAGTATTTTACATCAGAAGTTTTGTACTTTGTACACCCATGACCACAGATTTTTCATCATCAAGATTAACCACTGCAAAAAATGACTGTCATAAAGGGCAGTATATATCATTGTATCACAAATAAAATTATAACTTCTAACTCAGGAAGCCAGAACACACTCAAAAGGAATACCATTGGGCAATCCTAATTCTGATTTTGCTCAACATTTTTAGGATTTCACACAATCCAATTACTAGCATTAGAAGAAGTGTCTGAATAGATTCAAGATTTTTATAGGATGGGAAGTGATTTTGATTTAAACCGCTTTCCCCATATTTGCCATCTAAACAGCGTGCAATTTATGCTCACGTATGGGGAGTGGGGGAAACCCCAGATACCATTAATACCATGGTATTTAAGCTTCAAGACTTCAAAGTCCTGCCCACCCCCAGTGTGAAACAGTTTGTGCAGTATCACCCCAGTGACTTTGTCCCTCATTCCCTCCCAATCAAGATCATTATTATTGCACTTTTTGTTTGCTCTTATGTCAAATACCTCATTTTATCAGCTTTTCAGGGGATTTAGTGCTACTCTGAGCTACCCCAGACTCCCCCCAAGAATCCAGAGGCAATTCGGGATCCCCAACACTGTTCAGCTCAGGAACTTCCTATAGGACTCATCTAAACCGTAAGCCATACTTATGCCTCTGAGGCACTATGGTTGGGACCCCACTGAACAGCCCTCCACAAAGCCTCCTGCCCCACTGATTTTTCCACTGCCCTAGATGGGCACACAGCATGGTTTAGAGGACATTGTCTGCAGAAAGATTTTAAAAAATGAAACAAGTTTAAGGGATGACTGGCAGGCTAAAACCTTCGCTAGCTGCAGCTGTCCCCTTTAAAAATTGTGGAAGGATTATTGGGTATCAAACAGCAAACTAGTTCAGAGTGGCCTAAAACCATTTCACTTTTTTAAACCTTTACTTTTTTTTTTTTTTTTTTTTTTTTTTTTAATGGCTGCTATTCAACAGAGAAAAGACATGGTGCAATCTGAGGTGATTTCTCCTGAATTTGATTTTTTTTTTGAAGGCTTACATCACAAGAGTTTAAAACTGTTGAAGAATATAATTCAAAAGTAGTTCTCCCAAGCAAATCCTACTTGGGCCATGCTTCCCAGTTCCATCAACAGAGTCTTCCAGACAAGACTGGAAGCAACCTGGTACTCTTACCAGGAGAACTTCTTTGCACACTGAAGAAGTTAAAAAAGAAAAAAAAAAAAANAAAAAAAAAAAAAAGGCTCTAGAAGCACCATTCACAACCAAAGCCAGTCAAACAGCTCACTACCAGTAATTAGGTTATGGCAACAAGATCAGTTTACAACTGGGGAAAAAAGCTGTCTTGTTTATTTAGAAAGGGTCTCATTTCTAGCAGAGATTTTCTTCTTTTTAAAGCCTGTGCAGTAACAACCTACCTTCCTCACTCCCAAGTACCTGTCTTTTTTCTAACAGCCTTGACTATTTAGAGAATTTAAAAAAAAAAAAAAAAAAAAAAAAAGACAGCAAATTACAGCATCTAGCAAGTAATGTGGTTGGAGGTTTTATTGACACTTGTTTGGCATGACCAGGATGGCTCTTACAGCTTTACCACTTCTGAATAACGGACACATTTAAAAACTAAAGTCAATAAAATATGTATGCTACATAAATATGAGTATATTCAGAGTGCAGATCTTTTTTAGGGTGTTCCCCCCACCACCTTAATTAACATTAAGAGTTGGCAAGAACTTGTTAAGCAGCAAAGGCAGCACTAGATAATTTATTGCCACATTAGATATCTCAGAAGAGCAAACAAGATGAAAGAGACACCGGTAGAAGGAACTGTGCTCCCACCTCTGGAAGAGTTGCACATGGGTAATTTCAAATTATCAAATCTGAAGCAGAAGTATGGGTTGTTTTTTTTGTTTTGTTTTAGAAATTTAAAGCAGGAGTGATATTTGAAAACCTTCAGAGATTTGGGGGGAAAAAAAAAAAACAAATGCAAAACCTGTAACAGATTTTGCTTGAGCCCTTCTCTCTGACATTAGAGAACCTCTGCTATAGAAATAGAAAGGAGGAGGAATAGAGAAAGGAATAAGAAATAATGATTATGGAAAGGAAACCTATTTTTGCTAAATTGCCAGCATCCTGTTGTGGAGGGAAGTTACCCAAGCAAGTGATCCTGCAGCACAGCAAAACCCTCCCAGGACTTCCCAATCCAACGGGAACGCTCACGTAACAACTTCCCAAACCCCTGTTACGGTAAAGAAAAAAATCCCAATTTACTGGAAGTCAGCAAAGGCAGAGTCCTTGACATGGTCATCAGTGTCTTCATCTGCCTTCAAAAAGCTTACCGTGGAAGTATGGCTCACAGAACGATCCAGAAAAAAGAAAGCTTTACTGTCTGTGTAATGAGTTACCAGACTATGATGGGAAAATAGGATGAAGCAATTAAAAAAATCAGGGATCACCATAAATGCCGTGGCTCAAGGCTGCAATACGTTGACTCCTCTGTACTTTGTGTAGCTGAAACTTAGTACCGGTTTATTTTTTGCATGCTTGTCAACGATTCTGATTAAAACCACGTCAACCACTTAAAATAAAGCAAGTACTGCAACCGCCATGCAGAAACCTATCTCCAGAGCTGACCTCAAGCATGTTCCTGACACATGCAGTTTTAATTGCAACTTAAAGAATCACCAACTCCCAATATTTGATGTAAAACTGTAAAGAATTTTCTAGATGCGCTAGGAATAGGAGTTGCTACAAGAGTCCCAGAAGAGCTGCAGCTGATAAATCATTTATATTGCTTGAATACCAATTTGGCAATTAGGGTAAGAAATAAGAAGGAAGTGTTATTATATGCATGAAATTCAGTATAGCAGAGTTCCAGGTAAGGAAGGGGCACTTTTCAAACCCCCAAACAAACAGGAGTAGAGAGACTCTCGCAGCACCTGCTTTCACGACTGTCGGAACTACTGTCACTTAAAAGAGCAGTTTACCACGTCCCTGCTTGCACCAGGGGAACACAAAGGCTCTCAAGTTGGCACTTCTCAGAAGACACTGCTGTTTGGCGTTGCAGCTATTTATAGCGAATGCAGTTCAAGGTGCATGCTGCTGCAGACAAGCGAACGGCTTGTTTTCGCGGTAATTGATCTATACGCACGGATTATATAAACAGTTGTTTCTTGCTCATTTCCACTCCACCGGCATCTCCCATGATAAAAATGCACTTGTCAATACAGCAGCTGCTATCAAACAGCAGAACTGTTAGCAGCTGCAAGGTCTTTAACTGGGAACTCTAGGTGAGTTTTGTAAAGATGTTCAGAAAATACAGCTGCGAAGCCTTTGCGTGCAGCTGTATGCAGACACAGAAAAGAGCGGTAATCTCTTTCCACACTATTCTTCCGCAGTTTAAAAAAACATAAAGCCAATTTTCTCAGTTTCACTCGCTATAAATCCTTGTTTAAGCATATCTGCACTAGTCTTTTTGAATATTTTGATGGCAAACTTGGTATCCAGATTCTGTTTTCAGAAAAGACAGTCCAATTTCTTTTACAGCTATTACTTCTACTTCAATAGGTTATTTTCTTCTGTAAATTTATCCTTACCTTTCTGCATCTCTGCATAGAAGACACAGCTATATTGTGCCCTGGAAGCAAACACAGCGTGTCTGAAGCTGACCACCTCTCTCTTCTCAGTGCTGTAGGACTGTAACATATCGCTCTGCAGGACTGCGAAAGAGCCTGCCTTAAACAGTCTTGTGCAGGACCAACCCCTGAATGTTGAGAGAAGCGTTTCACTTTTAAAGACGATGAAAAATCCACACCGGCAGTGAGAAGACAAACCACCGCGTGTGAGACAGCCTTCTTCCGGGGACCGCTGCTGCTCAGGCTCAAAGCACCACGAATAGCTGGTGACCGGACAGAGATCAATGGGTGAGGTGGTCAAAGGTACGTGATAAACACAACTCGCTACAGCAGCAGCTCATGTTTAGTGCTGAAATACGTATGCACAGACCAGAGCTAAATCTGCCTTTGCAATTAACACCAGTCCCCAAACAAAATGAAATGCAGACATCCCCCCCTTTCCTCCCCAGCCCCTTGGGGGAGAAAAAAAAATGTCTTCTTGCACTTATTTATCACACCAAGCTTGGCACAGAGCTGGCAGCTGCCTTTACCACCACTGCCATCCTCACACGAAGAGCAGGACACAGGGCTGGAGGCACATCTCCTCCTGCACGCTACCCTACACCACTCTCTTCAACAATGGTATCAGAGCAAATGGAAGGCTGGGAAGCTGCTATAAACAGGTAGAGAAGAAACAATCGAGTTGTTCACCACACATGCAAGTGCTTTGTTTTATCTGGCATCAACCAGGGCACACCTCATCCCTTTTAGGTTAATCGGATTTTCAGAGCTTCATCGGAGCAGGACCCAAAAGCTACAGTTTAACTCTATGGTATGAGGAGTGCCCCCTGCACAAAGAGTCCTTATCACTTTTCCATTTTAAAATTGAATTACAACTTGGAGAAGAGAACCAAGGCTGGAACTTGATTAGCATACATTCAGAGCTTGGGGCCCTGAAACTCACTTTCATCCACAGACAGAAGCCACTAGGAAGGGCGGGGGGGGGACGGGACGGGGACAGGACGGACACTACAAAACCTTTGTTTTTCCATCAGTGATTTACCCAGTTTAATTTTGCTAGCTGTGCATTGCAAAATCAATGCTTACCTAAAGAGCTGCCTGCCTGTTGAGCAATATGGTCTATAGCTCTGTTGCAACTGAAGCTGAGAGCGCGGGATGATACTCAGGAATACCCCCTCTCCTCACAAGTCCCCTCCAGTTCAGCTCGGATAACTCAACTGTGCTTTTCAAGACTACAAAAGGGAAGTGTAGAATACACCTATTGCAGAGCTGACTGCAATAAACACAAACTGCTGCACGCCAGTGTTCAGCTCCGCTTTTAGCAACTCGTTTCTCTACCTTTATAGACTAGCTTCGTGGTCCTTAACCACGAGTATTCGTTTTGCGATAAGCATGCACATCACGCCTGTCCCTGGCACCAAGTCCATGGGCCCTTTTTGCAGAGCTCCTCAGAGGAAAAAGGTGAGAAGCCCACGGACATCACTGCTCAGGAATGACATTGCAGAGAAACAGCTGAACCTCCTTTCTTTGCTATGTCTGGAGACTGGAAATCCATCTACAGAGTGAAATCAAGTCTTGGCTCTATCCTGCGACAGCACCACTGACTGAGACATTTATTACATAGAGCTTTTAAGGGATTCATAATGAAAACAGTAGCAAACAACCAAGTCCTAAGCTTAATACTGTGTGTTGCTGGAGAAAACTCACCTCTTCAAGTTGAAGCAGCAGTGTACTACATTAGCTTAGCGGAGGAAAAAAAATTTGGAGGCTCTCTTGCAATTAGTTCAAATGTAAACACCTTCCAACAGGAACTTATTCCAAGATGCGATGTGGAAAGCACAGCTGAATTGCAAGGCCATGCTCCGTGGAGAAGATGACAGGTCAGAGGTCTAACGCCCAAACCCACCGTCAGTAATGTCAGATTTACACCACCGTGCCTTTGAACAGACGAGTGAAGAACACCATTTTACAGGGACTGTGAGATCGCTTAAACATTCATAAATCCCCCATAAAAGCTGGAGGCTATTTTTCATCAATTTTAAACACAATAACTAAACTAAGGGCATTGCATTAGTCAGGAACATACATTCAGTCCCCTGATGATGCCTTTTGGGGTCCACAAGGTTCTCATCTGAGCATTTGCTTTAAAACCTAGAGGATCTCAACTGACCAGCCAGCACTAAAACAGCAGGCCTACTTGAACAGAAATACCTAAATATCCATTATTACACCCTCTGAGCCTGAAAGCCGCCTCCCCAAAGAGCCGTAAACTGTTCAACCTCCAACCTAACACAGACTCCACAAACGTTTTGCTGCAGCCTCAGCAGGTGAGAAGTCATTCGCCTCTTCACAGCCCGTATCTGAACAAGAAGTGCCCAGAAGGAGCACAGAAGGAGCAAGCTCAAGTCAGCCCCGGCTGATTGTATGCAAAATATCTGTGTGTAAAGGAGCTATTCTGTTTAACCAGCGTTGTCCCTGCACATGTCGCTGCCAGCTGCTGTCTCCCCCTGGGCAAACAGGGTACGGAGACAAGATGCTTGTTTCTCCACAGGAGATGCATGTATATATTTGTATATATGTGCATATATGCATGTTCAATATGTATTTTGTATATATAAGCATATTTAACAGCAGCAGTAAATCCCATTTATCATGAAAACCCCATTAGCCACTGATATTGCTTCAATTCAGACAGACCCTTGTATTTGCCAAACAGCTTGCACAGATACCAATAAATTGTTGTATTTCACATCCTTTTCCTGGTACCTACCCCAAAGAGCTGCTGCAGGGAGCTCCCAGCTGCAAAGAGCCCCTGAGCTCAGCAGCAGAGAAGACAGCACTGCATTCGCCTGCACCGTGTTCGCGTTTGGAAGGCGCTCTTTGCATCCATCACAGCAAGGTGGTGTTTCCCCCCCTCTCCTCCCGTAAATGGTGAAAGGTTCATTTATTCAGGAACCGACTACAGTGGTTCTCTAGCTTACCTGGGAAAGCTTCCCATTCACCACAGGCGAGCAGAGTTTTCAAGACATGAATGTCTGTTTTATGAACATCTGCACTCTATGAATGCTCAGAGTAAATTTATAAATGCGAGGATTGTGCACACGGGCAATACATTATATCTCTAAGGAAAAAAACATGAGATGCAAAACAGTACAAAAGCCTAAACCAGCACTGGTCCCAGATCATACTACCTCATCTTCTAAAATTCACGGAAGAATATCCCCAGCTATTCCCTCCTTAGGRCATCTCTCCAATATACTCTCTCAACATACATCACAGTCCGAAAATCACCATATTCCAGGTGTGCCACGTATATCCAAAGCACAGACTACAGCCCCACCTTGTGCAAGCCCGTCCCATGCCACGCTGAGTAACTAACCAAGGCACAAAAGATCCTCAAGTGAAAGGTGTGCAGTACAGGAAGCCCTGTATCCTTAATAGCCATCCAGAATATGCGGTCCCAATCCCTTCTTCAGCAAGATAAAAATTTCCCACTGTGCTAATCTGCCTAATGCCCCCAAAATGGTGTACTATTGACTTATGTTACAGCCTTCGTCCAGACACTTATCAGGCGAGATACTGGAAAAGCTGGATTTTGGGGGGAAGGTGGGGAGGGGCTGAAAGCAAACCCCTCCCCAGCATGGATGCTACGGGACAGCAGTTCCTCTGAGCTCCCTCGTCTTTTTAGGGGAAGATTACAAAGCTTTAGAAACCAGCAGCTGCCTCGGGGTGAGATGCAAAATGATCGGCTTGACTCTGTGCCATGCTTCGGCTCACAGAGAAAACATTTTTAGCAGTGGCAGCAAGCCTGCAGGTGAGTGCAGGTTAAAGAATTGCTATTTGGAAAAAAATCCCCAAACATACAAGGGTTAGCAGCAGAGATAATGGCATTTTACTCGGCAGGTTTCATCCACTATGAAATTTGGGGGAAATATTCCACAAGTGCATTATCCACTGTCTGAAACTAGCACCAAAATTTACTCCTCTACCAGCAGGCTCTGTTTACAAGACATTAGTTAGTATTCCTTTCCCTCCTGCCAAAGGATAAGGGCAAGGTAAAAGCTGTGCAAAAGTCAGTGCGATTAATCCGCTAAATCTGTGATTCGGCACCCATCACGTAGGAGTGAAACAGTTAATTTTACAGCTTCAGAAGACAGCAACAAATTTCATGCCTTCCTGAAGCAAGCAGACATCAGCTACCCCCTCCCCTGTAAGGCTGAAAAGGCTTACAGATTTAAACCCACGTTTCATTTGAAAATAGACTGCCGCAGCACCGTAATAGTATGATAAATTGACAAAGTCTGCAAGTTAATTTTTATCAGCCTTTAATCAAGACAGTTTCTAATGGTTTTCCTTTATTATTGTCTCAGTGTCAAGGACAAATTAAAAGTTACAACAAAGATGCCAAGTGCATCCCTGTAACAACCAGTATCTTTGAGATTCACTGGTATCTCTGTGTTTCCATAGCACAGCTCACAAACACGTAAGCAAAGGACACATATGCAAGTCCAAATAATGTCATCACCTTTCAATTATGCATACAGGAAGGCTTGTCCTATCCATGGGATCTTTTAGCTGCTGCTCGTGGACGTGGGCTTTCTCCTGAGGCTGTCCAGAAGAGGGCAAGAGACCGACAGCCAGAGCTGGAGACCGACTGCTGCAAAAATTTATGCTCTCCTTAAAGTCTGAGTAGGCAGAACCTGACAGTCCTTAAGTACCATTCACCAGAGACACCRGCTTTAAAAAATTGCCTCACTTGGATCAGCAGTTTGAGTTAACAGCTCCCTTCAATAGCAATCCACAGAGCAGTCCCCCCTCGACTTTTTTTCTTAGTCCACCTACAATTTCCCCTTGAAGGCCAAGACTTACAAAAGCAGCTAACAAACATACATCCTCACTATTATAGGAGCTGATTCAACACTACTTTAAAGAAGTAAAATTATATGCGTTTCCTTGAATTTTTAACAAATCCTTTATAATTTTTTTATATAAGTCTCCTTTTATTTTGCAAAAGTTTAGATCTTATATGATAAAAACAGATATCGTGATAGGATAAATAAAAAGGACAGAAAACCAGCTGGCTATATCAGATCAAATGCATCCCCCTCAGGTTGCACTTTCTTGCCTGTTTTCACTGGAGGTTGTATGTTCTTGTGTGCAAAACACATGATAGTCTTGGCTGGTTTGGGAGGGGAAAAATTCACTCTGGACAGTACCATTTTGACAGTTCACCCTGCATGGACTAATAGCAAGAGGTGCGTTGAATCCTTCACCCTACAGAAAGGCAATGCCAAAAAACCCCAGCAAATATTAAGACACTATTGAATTAACACTTCCAGTTAGAAAGAGCGAGGTTTGGGGAAGCTGTGATAAGACAGAGGGGTTTTCTCTCTGCTTTCACCAACACCCTTGCTCCCCAGCCAGCTCACCTGCTACAGCTGGACAACTCCAAGCCCTGAGAAGCTCTGCAACACAAGGTGGTGCTGGGACTCTTTTCCAGATGGGGTGTGAGGGACTCTTCCTAGACTTGCTCCCTTGGGGATTAGGATTATACCAGCCAGACACTGGCAAAGTGGTGTTGGTGTTTTACAGAATGGGCAGATACAGACCTGATGGACAGAGCTGATGTGGGGGCTGCACAGTCACTTGATGAACTGCGTGATTATGGGCTGGCATGGATATGAGGACAGCTTCCGAATTTAAAGCCTGGAGCACAGGGAGAAGCTGCACCACAGCTAATGACAGCACATGCGGTTCAGACCACGTGACCTCCAGAAATGTGGGAAATTCTTTGAGTTGTGCCTTCATCCCACCCAGCTCTGACATCAAAAAGCAAAGCCTCCATGTAACAAAATCCTTATACCAAAGGATGGAATTGATGATGAACTTTTTGGAGCCTAAACCACAAGCCTTGCACTTCTCAGGGTGGGCCTACATGACAGGCCAACCTATGAGCTGCTGCCTAATACAGTTACAATACCAAAAACCTGGAGACTAAGCTCCATTTCTTTTGAGCTTCAACTAACCACCCTATCCCAAGTTGCCACACTAAGAGCATTTTTTGCCTTTAGCTTTTCTTGTGGACAGGAAACAAGGAAGGTATTGATGTTTCCTCTGTTTTCTATACTCATTTCAGCAAGAAGACAGCCCTGTGGGGCCCAATATTGCATTCGGTTTGCAACAGCTCTCGCCTACACATTTGCCAGGGCAGGTACACAAGCTATGACATTAAGATCAAGACCTGTGCAGGAAAATTTATTGCACTCTCCTTTAAGGAGGATTGTCTGCTGGAACTGGGATGGCTTTATCCTCCACCTGTCAAAGGATACAGGACTCCTGCAGTAACCACTGAAGTCATACATGCAACTACGCTCTGACCCTGCACTTCTGACTGTAAGGAGGTACCAGAGCTTACAGAGAAGGAGCGAGCAGGGCCAGCAGCCCATGAGCTCCCTCCACCCAGGCAGAGACTGAGCACAGACACCCAGCTTGGGACAGGAGAACACCACGTTAGTAGGTCAGCAGAGCCCCCAGGCCATGCCTGCAAGCTCCTCATCCCTCAGTGTGTACCACCATCAGCCCAAGCTGCATCCTTTGGAGAATTGACCTAGCTCTGGACTAGGAAGTTGTCAAGACCACTGAAGCAGCAGCTCCGCAAAACAGATAAAGCCACAGTTAGACATCTAATGGCTCTCCAGGTAAACGTTTCAGGTGTGTAGTAATGGGCTAATCTGAGCATGAGAGCAGAACTTGTTTTTTTAATACCAGCAACTCAATTATTTGGCATTAGCTGGTTTGTTTAATCAGGTATTAGAATACCAGAAGCTTTAGCATCTCTAGAAGTAGCTTAAACTTTTCTATAAAAGTCAACCTAAGTACAAGACTGGTATGAGGTTCAAAGACATACAAACTCCAGGGTGGACTTTCTTCAACTTGTTCGACGCAAATAATTTAAGACGTGCTTGAAAACATGATTTAGCGGTTGGGGGTGGGTGGGTATGGGTTTTGTGTGCGGACACAAACTCCCATGAGTTTGCTGATCAACACAGTCCCAATAGATCCTACACTCCTCTGGTACATGAACCCATCCAACATTTTGTTTAACTCATGGTGATGTTTTGGTTGCTCTGTACTTAGCATGATTAAGAAATCACACCTTTGCAATGCAGCAGCCTCTCTCTCAGCCATACTGCATATTCAAGTCAGCACTGCAGGGTAGGTTCTTTTTTATAGCCGTAAGATTTTAAGCATCTTTCAGGCCATATTTAGGGAATTTAGTATGATGTGTTGCAGCTTCAGTGTTTTGTTGATCAGGTAAAGCATTTAAGGGCTTTTAAGCTCAGAATTCTTAATTTTTATCCCAATTTTAATTTTATCCCAGTCAGTTTGATTTTTAAGAGCATTACCTTCACAGCCTCAACACCTCTTCTCCATGAGCTGCTCCTGCTTGCACATGAATACATGCAAAAACCCCAAACGAGTAAGTGAAAAGAAAAACCAGGACCAGAATTGCACTCCTCATGTTTCAAACAGGAAAATCAGAATTCACATGGAAAAGGTTAAATCTTCCAAAACATTTTAGATTTCCAATCTGCCCAAGTATGGGTGGGAGGGGAATAGTCAGCTTTTCTTAGAAAGGTCTGTATATTTGCAAAACAAAAAAACCACCAAAGCAAAAACCCTAAACAAAATCAAGAACCCACTCTGCTAAAAGCCCTGTGTGTTGAGCTCAGCAGTGAGATTCTTACGGGCTCCCCAAAAGGAAGGACGAGTACACTAGAAGGTTTTAGATCTAAAACCTTTTAGATTTAAAACCTTTTAAAAAAAAAAATTTGTATTTTAAAGATCCAAACGGTCATCTTGCCTCCATCTGTTCACATGCTCAAGAGTCTACACATCTCTTTATTCTTTCCCCTCCCTTCCGTCAAAACTATTTCAAAAGGGATTGCAGTACCAACAAGCTGCCTTTGTAATCAAAGAAAGGTAAAGAAACAGAAAATGGAAATATAAACAACRGTTGCATTAAGACAGCATTGTCTGTTTAGTCCTAAGTGCAGCTTGACCTGCTGCAGTGGTACTCTAGGATCTGTCTTTATTTGATCTGAACTGCTGCATATGAAGAGCACCGACCTATTGCAGCAGCACTTTGTGTTCTGGATGATCGTGACGGCACTGGGAAAAGTATTGGGGCTTTACCTCAAGGGCAAAGACATCCAAAACTGCATCATCCCCAACCAACCGCAGCACCTCATTCCACAGAGGGATCTTTTCACTGCAAAATGCTTCCCCATGCCACAGCAGTTCCCAAAGTCTGAAAAACATAAACCAGCAGTAATTTCAGTTTGCAGTAGAAGGTCAGCCTGAGCTGCAGCTGCTCTGGATCCTCCTCGGACTGTGCTCAGCTGCACTCGCAGCAAAGCTGGGGCATGCAGCCGAAACGCTAACCCCTCTTGTCTCACCATCAGTAACCGCCACTCGTGAGTCAGAGCCCTTCCACTGCAGATCACGCTTTCTGCCACAAACACGAGCAGTCGGGGAATGACATCGTATCTTCCTGCTTCGCGTAGCTCCCTGACGTAGCAGCACGAGAAAGCAAGAGCCAAGTTCTATACAGATACACAACAGTTACGCTGGCAATATACATTGCTACTAACGGAACAACTTAAAAGTATTGCTTCTCTGCCCTTTCATTTCAACTGCATATATCTCCCCAAAAAAGTTACTTTTGGGAAACCCCATGCTCCAGGAACCAGATTTTAGATAAGAGAGCTTATAGAAAACTATGTAGTGATTTCTGCTACTGTTACAAACAGTGGGATTTGGGGCCAGGGAAACCCTAAGTGTTGCTTTGAGGAGAGGGGAGAGAGGCTCTGAGAAGCTCCAGCAGCTGAACGTCCAAGTGATATCTGACAGATCAACAGCTTTATGCTCAGCCTCCCCATAAAAAGAGATTTTTAACTTTGCAATAATTAAAGCTTAAAAAAAAAAAAAAAAAAMACAAACCACCAAACAAAAAACAGTGTGAATTGCAGCAACTACTCTGAATAAAAACATGAAGTGATAAATGGCAGAGAAATACAAGTGCTACACTGAAAACCATGCTGATCTGAAACTGCTCATTGCTTTTCATTTGTATTTCACATTTGCAGGACATACTTTCTGTAATTCTTATTTGTAGAATATCCACTACCTGTCTATTAATGAAGCCATCCAGTAAGGACCCATATAGGCTCATACCTTATGTTATACCTCTCCAAGTCCAAGTCAATTTCAGCATTGCTCTACCAGTGTGCTTCTCCACCAAGCCAGCATCCTACTGCCTGGACCTTCATGGCAACATAAATACCTAAAACTCTACCGTCCAACACATAAAAAAATCCCTGCTGCCATCCCAATATAGAAGTCAAGCAGTAGGAGAGAAAGCCAGACTTCAAAAATACTAAGGGCAAGGACATAACTTGAGCAGAGATGTTCCTCGTTTCCCTCACAGTAGACAGAAATATCCCCATTTGTGTAAATACAGCCTCAGTCAACAGGGCGACAAATCTGTACATAGATAAATGTCACATGCTGACGTCAGTGCCAGAGCAACCTAATCAAAGTACAGCCTTCATCTATTTTTAAACCCTAGTTAAAGTATTTTTCTATAAAAAAAAAAAAAAAAAAAAACAAAAAAAAAAAAAAAAAAAAAAAAAAAAAAAAAAAAAAAAAAAAAAAAACCCCAACCAAAAAAAAAACCAAAAGAAAAACCAACAACAAAAGAGATATCATTAAAACTCATCTTTTTAAAAAATCCCTTTAAAAAAATTCTATATAGCAGTAAACCAGAGCTGAAGTATTTATTTGTCTCTGGTACTGTAGACATAAAAGCAAAGCTATACCCAACCCCGAAACTAGCTGTTCCGTCCGATGCGTCACTGCACTAGAAAGCAGAAGATAAGGATTTGGGAAAGCGTACACATCTGATTGGCACTAGCATTTGTATTGGAAATTTACCCAGACAGGTTAAAAATAACACTGCGAACGTTCACAGCCATGCTGAAGGTTGCTTTCAACAGAGCTGCTGTTTTTATAGTAAGAGCCCCTGGCGACATGTGACTCGCTATTGCTAGTATTTTTGTCCCCAGAAAACATGCCGCACAATCAGGTTCCCTTGGCTGAGAATTGAGGTCATGGAGGCTGGTCACAACCAATGTGACAGTGCCACAGCAGAGAAATCAAGCCCAACACCTACTTGATTGACTTGTTTTCCTTCTTAAAACTAATCCTCCACTGACTTACATTGAAAAAAGTCATTTCTGTCCACCAGCACACTCTGGCCAACATTCCCATTATGCATTTCCACATGGTTTTAAGCCCCATTACCGCAGGGTCCAGTTTCAATAACGTGAGAGTCAGCATGGCACGAGAAGTGTTTACATGGACCAAGCCGCAGAGCTTCCCAATCTTCTGGCCTTGCAGAGCACCAGCGTAGAGAGAAAAGCATCAATACCTTCAGAAAGGTGCTTTTGTAAGCGAGCTGGCCGAACGTCCACGATAACTAACCTGAGGGGATGTTCTCCATGGTGACCCTGGGGACTCAGGCTGGGCTCCACAGTCTCTGTTTAGAAAGGAAGCGATTCTGACCGAGAATGCCTGATGCTGCCTTCAGCTCTGGCTTCACTGCCATCTCAAGGACTTCACGGGTGCAAGAGGCCTTGCTGCTTCCTTGCAGTTGTAAAGTTTTCTATAAATGCTTCATGTGGGAGGAAAGAAAGTGTCTTCAATAGTTAAATCTTCAGTTTAAGTGAATGGACTCTATCACGAAGCTTCATCCTTACTGGAGACAACAGCAGGAGACAACTGGCCAAAGAACAGGAGAGAAAAGGCAGGCCATACAAATTACAATACAATCCACACTGCAAATTAGTATTTCAAGGTTGAATCTAAATACTCAGATCAGAATCAAATTATAGGAGGAAACAACCAAATACCTTTTAACAGCCAAGTCCCTGTTCCCATCAGAACTTTTTCAGAGGATTTTGCATTTCTTTTTTTGACGAGCATACCAGGAACACAGATMATTTTTTGCATTTTCATCCCATCCAGCCTCCTCTCCTTAATGTTTGCCACCTTCCGTACAAGCCATGCCCAGTACAGACTCAACACAGGATAAAGCTTGAGCATGTATTTCTATAGGGTAATTGGAACCAAAGTGAAACTACACCAAGTCCTGAAGTCCCCTCTGTCCTCCTCTCTAGCAGTCCAGGTACAGAGGTCATCATCAAGGCTCATCACCACTTCACATGGTAGCGGTCTCATTTTCAAAAGATTGCTTGTCAACCCTCCAGCAACTTGCAGAGCGCTAGCTACAAAAGCCTCATGCCCCGAGACAAAGCCCATCTTGCTACTGGTTTTCCAGGAATCGAAGAATCCCCTATTTTGTTTTCTAAGGGTGGCTTGTTCACAAATATTAACAACTTCTTCACATGTGAGCTTACAACCCTCGTCACTGGAATTTGCCGAAGTCATTACTCGGTGTTGGTAGAGCTGAGCAGTAACCACATATAATGAACCCAAGTCCTCTTTCCAGGTTGTCCTTGAAAGGAGAAGTGATACGGATTGGATGCTATTTGTAATGGCTAGCAGCAAGTGTTCACATTGATCTCTTATCCTCGTTCTTTGCTCGGTTTTAAAGGAAGAAACTTGCTGTTTAAAAGGAGCAAAGATCTTGAATTCATTGCCAGCACTTCCTTCGGCTGGAACATACAGCTGATTTAAGAGTTTCTTGAAGTTACCTGTACTTAACAGATAAATGAAGATACCAGCTTCATGAAAGATTTCTGACTTATTCCTCATAGAGACACAGAAAGTAAAGGCCTGTTTAGCATCTAAGGTAGACTATGCAGCAGCCACCCAGTAAAAAGCTGTCAGTGCAGAACAGAAAGATTTTTGTTCAGTGGAACATGAAAGCTTCATCCATGACATACTCACAGCCGTGAGTGAAGCAGCGCGCCGAGGGGAGCTGTAAATCAGCAGTGCCAAACCTGGCCCGCAGGATGCATCTGGGATGCCTGACACGGCTCCCGGCACCCTCCCGCTCCCACGGAAAAATTGCATCTCCAGACCCCGTGGCCTCCTCCAAGCACGAACTCCACCACCAAGGTACTGCTGGTTTCTGAGCTTAACCAGACAGGGCGATACAGAAGGGAAAAAAATAAATCTTCAGCAACAAAAAAACAAGGAGGTTAAAAAACGAGAGAAGGAAAGAGGAAAATTAAAATCGGCTACCACTCGGTGAGATCATATATATGTCTCGACTTGTGAAGTCGAGCATATGAAGATGAAGATAGATGTTTATCGATTTCTCTCTCAACCAAGGGGTTGCCTTATTTAATGGAAGACAGCAGAGATAAACCTCTTGGATAAACTAGCAGTGGAAGAATCCATTTCCCCAACAGAAAGGATCAATGATTATCCATTTTCCCTTTTATCCTCCTAGTCACACAGCAAATTTGAGAAAACGAGCTAACCGCAGCTCCCATCTGCTCTCCTCCCAGATGTTTCTTCAGCTAAAGAATCCACGGCAGAGTCTGCACCAAACCTGTTTTGATAGGATTTTCTTACAAAACTTAATCAAGCATGATAAGTAAAGCAGCTTCACTTTGAATGCTAAATTTAGTGCAAGTCTGCAGCTTGACCGTATAACCCACAGAGCCGGACATGCAGAGGTGGTCTCCTGGGACTAAGCAGTTTTGTCCAGCTCATTTTAAATTGGAAATACGCTAGCTCCCAAATCTGGAGTAGCACACAGACCTTAATTACATGAAAGAACACAAGTACAGAATAACAAAGTCTTTAAGCAAGAACCATGCTGAGAGTTCTGAAGTTCCCTGCAGCACTTTCCCAACCCCCCAACAAATAAAACTCTGTATTCAGTGAGGGGGGAAAGGAATACAAAGTACATTTACTGTAATACTCGCAGATGAAAAATTGTAATTGCTCTGCCTTGACATCTGGTTTCTATTTCGCTTCCATTATATCAGATTACATAACAAACAGATGATGCACTACAGCTACAGAGTTCTTCTGCAAGTCTTGTGCGGATTTGGTGTTTACATTCCTGTTCATAAAAATTTAAGCTATGCCACACACACAGGCGTGTTTGAAGCAGACAAAGGCATCAAAGACAAATGAGCAGTTTTCAAAGGAAAAAGTAAGACTGATTTGGGGGGTGAGGGGGTGTGTTTAAATCCGTATAGAAAATATTCCATTTCACAATCTAGTTCAGAAATTGAATCTGCACACAACAGCACTTGCAGCTGTGCAGACAAAGTTTATATGAACAAGCCACAGGGAACACGCAAGTTTACACCCTGGTGGAACAGTTAGGTAAGCAAGTGCCAACTTTAATGATGCAAACACAAATTCCACTCCACCCTGTCACGGTACTGTTATCTAATGAAATGCAACTCCACATCGCTCATGTCCCCCCTCCATCTTCTAATTTGGGTCTGTAAAATGATTCCCCCCYGCCCCCAGACAATGGTACTTTCAAGTCACTTCTGCTGTCATGGTGATTCACAGTCTTAAGAGCATATGGCAAATGTGTAACTTTCAAAATCAGACATCGACTTTGCTGACCTTGTCTCTAGACACACATTATAAACCTTCTTCTGAGTCAACAGCACATCCTTCCTCCGCAGCAATTCAGGAAGTCATGCAGTTGTYATAAAGCTGATTCAGCTGAATACAGGTGATCTTCACACGCTGGCGAGGTTTCAGTCTTGTCTTCACTACACAAAACCTGTAGCGTACCTTTTCAGAACAGATTACAGTTTTCTTTCCAGAGCGTGCCTGCGTGTGCTTCCTTCCTCAGCACTGCAAGGTGCAACGGAACAGTTGCATCTGAGTATACTGCATTTCAGAAACAGGACATAATAATGCAGTTGTGGAGTTACAGTAACATACAATATCATCTCTGAAGCTTCTAAACCATATGCTCAAACAAGCAATTTTATCCCCCACCCCCAGTTATCAGTTTGAATGAATCCCCCCCTCCCCAAAACACAACACAGGAATGAACACCCCAAGAGGTGCAAAATTACGCAGCTTGTGATGGTCCTCTGCTTCTCTCTACAGGATGCTCCAGTTTTATCTGGAACAATTCAGAATCATTTACAAATCCCATATTCACAGAAAATTGCATCCACAAAATATTTTCCACAGTTAGAACATGCAGTAAGTGACCCCAAACTGCAAGTTACCCCCAGTCTTCCCACTGCACATTTAAGTTGTCAGCGTGGCCGCCTTTACCTGCACCTTTTGCATACATCTGTGTCCTGCAAAGCGCAGGTAGAACACTTGGGCCAGCAAAAGCATTCAGGTTCTCAGGCACCATAACGGCAAGAATTATATACTCATCTAATATAATACATTATATTACTCTAYACTCATCTTGGGTTCTCTGTTTTGTTTCTTAGCAGTCCTAAACATCTCCTACTGCTCGCTATCAGGCAGGATGCTGGACTAGATATGCCTTCAGCCTGCTCAAGTACAACACCCTCTATAATTAGATTATAGCTTCAGTAAAGATCAATTCCAATAGGCACTTTCCCATTTTGGCCCACAGCAACCTCATCACCACAAGTTGTTTTTAAAAGAAGCAAACATGGGACCCACTCTGCACAAAAAGAATAAAAGAGGTAGAGTAACGATCACTACAATTTGGGGGTGTAAGTTTTGTCCTGTAAGGGGACCAACAGGTCTTATATGGAGAAAAGGAGGCCTAACGCACAGYATGGGTTGCATAAATCCAGACATATACTCCTATCATGCAGCCTTTAACTGTGTATCATGCACCACCACTTACAAGAACTAATTATCATTTTTCTCTGCACAAGCCCACTCACAGGAAATTTTGCAGGATGYGTATCCCTTTGATACCTAAAGATTTCAGTGAATCACGTTGCAAGCAACTCCTCTTTCATACACCCTACGAAAAGGGGYTCACACAAATGCAGCGACTGACTCCTTCATGCACTTATCTACTGTCAGGCTTGCAGGCATCTGACCTTGCTTTTAGTAGAAATGGAACAAATCTCCTTTTTAATCATTAGAACTGACAAAAACTTTCTAAAAAGAAAAGATTTTCTGTACTCTGTCTCTACCAAAACAGCTTGGTGTCTACAGGCCCAAGAGCCAACAGGTAGCCCAGACATCTGAACCGAACCAACAAGAGCAGGTACAAGATGCCCGTGCTTTGTTTAGGAAATGCCTGCCAAGACTCCCTGCGGATGGGACCTCTCCAAGTAGGAGGTTACTGACATTTAAGTTGGAGCCAAATATGAAAATAATAAAAGCACTGACGGATATCACCTTAATGCTTTCCGATTTCCAAAGGCCAGTTATTGGCTTTTCTCCCCACCTTCTTCTTAYATAAATCTGCACACATTTACCTTATGTGGTGTGCAGGTGATTTCAGAAACATTGAAGGCATTAGTCATGGGCAGACAAGTGGAAAAATACTCCAAAATACCATCGTTTTCAAGAAGCCTATCCCTCAGGTACTACAAGTATCTGCTGCCAGCTCTGGCAAACACAAAAGCAAAAAGGATATTTTGCCAGTGAAAGAGAATCACTTCTGGCCATGTCTTAACAAGTTTATCATTAAGCACCAAGCAAGTAATTAATAGTATTAATCTTAGAACAAAAAGACAGTACTAGGTGTATTCAACTTCTTACCATGAGGTGCTTTTTCCCTCTGAACGTTTCCCCACTGGACTAGGTTCTTAGCAAGCCCAGGAAAAAGTACTGAAGCAGCGGCTTAGGGGAAGAGGGAAAGGAAAAAAAAGCAATGCCACCTCCCATTACAAATCACCAAACACTAATATATTTAAGGTCTCCTAAGGAGGTTCCATGAAAACAAAGTACAGATGCATCAGCCCCGAGGAAAACAGCAGGCAGCAAGGAGCAGAGGCAGAGCTGCTCTAGCCAACAGCCCCACTGCTGTTCAGAGGAGACTGCAAGGGACGGCAGTTCCTTACTCCAGCACGTAGCCTATACCTACCCCTGAGCTACCCCCACATTGCTCTTGTTCTTGAAGCATCAAAATTAATGTACTTATTCTTCCGTTTCACCTTCAAAAGATCTTTGGATGTCCATCTATTAAAACACATCAGGGTTGCATTACATGCCTAAAACAATTGAACTGCAAGAGCTTTCTTACAAATCTCAGAAATCCTAGCTGTTGGGTATATTACTCAAAGGTAGCCTGTTTTTTGGTAGTTAGGCAAGGCAAGATTTGTACTTGGGGTAAAAAACTGTTACGGGACTAGGAAAAAGTTAACAACCAGTTCCCAATACCCTGTGTCAGCAAGGAAACCTGCATTTACACCAGCCACTATTTCGACTGCAAAACCCGCAATGGATCCAGCTTTACTTTCTGTGAAACATTCATGCTAAAGACAGAAACACACAATGCACTCCCGGGGGAAGCCGTCACATTGGCAAGAGGGCAACCACCCGCTAGCCGAAAGGAGAAACAGCATCACGTTTCGGCGTGGATAAACTAACACCTAATTTGACTCACTTCAGTTATCCTCCAGCCAAACCCTTGCTTGTACTACCTTAACTCACTCCCAGTAAGAGACCGTGCCTATATCATCTCCTAGCCCATGCTGAGGAGATGTTTATAGCTGGCGAAGAAGTTCAAAGCAGTGGATTGTTCTTTGAATACCTCCTCCTGCTGATGGGGGGGGTGGAACCAGCAGCAACCAAAAAATCAGCACACAGCCCTAGTCATAACAAGTCCTCGAGCACGCCAAGAGCAGAACAGTGAACTCCACAGGGAGGACGAAGGATGCAGAGAGAGTCTTAATTTTATGCTTCCCGACATTTTTATTCAGAGCAGCGTGCAACAGTGTGAGAAAAGGGGCTACATGGCTCTGACTTTCTCAGAGGCCAAGATGAAAAAGCTGTTTTTTCAGCACCAAAATTTTAAGTGCTTATTCATTCCTGCTTGTCATCTGTAAGCAAACTACTCCTCCATTCATTACAGACTGGCAGAATGCAAAGGCGTAGTGCAGAAGCCTTCACTTCTACTATTATAAATGATGCTATTTTTGCCTTTAAGCCTCCGGTATCACAAATCACATATCCTTCACATGCATCACTCCCAGCTCCCTCCACTCAGCTATTGTGTCTTCCAGAGCTGTAGGTGTTTTCCTTCCGTAGCTTTAGCTGCTGAGAGCAATCGGGAGCAAGTTGTGACATCTGGCTGCTCTGCTATGGTGCAGCAGCGTTGCAAAGAGTTGCGTGTGTAAGGCTGTGTACAACCGCTTATTTATAGGACAGTCCAATTAATAGAGAGCTGCACGCGGCCAGCAAACCACGGCTGACAACACAGCTGTCGCAATGACTGTCCAATTTGTGCTTAACCCCCCGAGCTTTCAACATTAACGTCACCTTTCAACACAGAAGAACAAACTGCCACGGCCCTTCACATCAGACAATGCCAGACATCCGAAACCTCAGCACACATTGCATTTTCTGCCCTCTCATCTGTTTCCACCAGCAATAAGTTTTCACTTCTGCTCAAATGCCAGACAAAACATCTTTAAGCTGCCAGCATGCTTCTCTACTGGCACAGCCAAGGGCACTCTGCAAAGGTCAGTGGTTTGAAGAATCTGCGCAACGTATCAGAAAGCCCTACGAGCATGTGATGCTTGGAATGAGAGACTGATCCATAATTAGATGTTTCAGTGTTTGTTATCCTGGAAAGACGTCCACAGCGGCATTTCACGAGTCCAAGACCGGGAAGAAAAGAAACCCGCACAGTCAAATTTATTTTTTCGGCGTCTAAAAAAGGGCTGGAGCTGAAACTAAGATTTGGAGACCAGCAATGGTGCATGCAGCCCAGCATTTGCTAGCAGAGGCAGGGCTGCCTGCTTTAGTCACGCTTAAGAGCCTTACAGCTCAAATACCTCTGACTGCATCTAACACATGAATCAGGTTATGTGGAAGCTCCAAGTCAGAAATTTTCTAATTAAAGGAATCAGCGGGCAATCAGTGAAAGTGTCCAGCAGGCTCTGCTAGTTTCAATTTGGGAGAAGGAGGGAGGAGAAACACCCCAGTCTGAGTTTTCCTCCCTGCATCTTCCCTGTGCACAAAGGTATCCTCTGCACAGCTTAGTCAGCAAAATTACTGACTTGGAAGTGGCAGAGCGGTAAATAAAGGGGATCTAAGCCAATAAATCACTTAAAAATTGCCAATACAAAAAATATATTAACAAACCAGGATGTTATTAACAACTTGCAAATGTGACAAAAACAGTCAAGCTCACACACATGATGACAATGCAGTCTTGCAGGAAAACAGTAAAAGAAAAAAAAAAAAAATTAAGAGAGTGAATACCGAGCATTCTGCCTCTTTCAAAATAAGAGCCAGTTACAATCTCACTGACAACAGTTTCTAAACAGTACTTACTTTTTTTTTTTTTAGTGCAAAATAATTCCAGTTTAGGATATTGGGGCAAAAGCCATTACAGTTCAAAAGAAAGTCCCACACTTGTTTCTTTCAAGAGAAAAAAGGAGTTTCTAGCACAGCAAAAACCATCTTTCAACACAACTACGCCTCATACTTTTGCTTGCTAAAGCCACGAATAAGTATGTGTCTAAACCAACTACAAGCATAATTATTTCAATATAAAAACAAGCTCCTTCTGCAGAGCTCTGTAGGCTTCAGGAGCTTGAAAAGCAAAACGAAAGACCRCAACCACACTTCTTTATGCCAGCCCTGCTCCCAGCTCACCTTCCCCGGGAGGGAGGGCTCATCCCACAGCGCTGCGGGCCAGCAGAGTCGGGCTCCCGCAGCTAAAGAAATCCAAGTCTTGCGACGGGCAGTTCCTGAACGACTATTCTCCAGCCAGCCTCTCATGGAGAAAGCAGCTTCCACAGTAAAATACAAACCAAAATAAGCAGGAAAGAAGGAATCTTAGAGCCCATATGAAGCTATTTTAAAATTCCTTCCAGAAGGAAGGAAACTGATACAGTTTTAAGCTACAAGGGCCCCTTGCTCCTGCTAAAAGTCCCAATCAACATGTGCGCTGCTGTGTTCTGCCCTCCTTACAGCTCAGCATTGAGGGTCTGACAGGCACTGTAGCCTTAACAGGACAACAGTAAGRCAAATAAGGACTGGCTTTGAATGAACACATCTACTCAACAGCAGTGTCATCTATCCTAACTTTGAGACCAACACACCCAGAGGAAACGCATTACTAACTCGTTGGTTAGGCAAAGGCTGCACTGTGTGTGTCTAGTTTTAACTTGCTTATCCAGTCTTAGTCTTATCAAGGCTGGCATTTCTCTAGATGGTATCTAGCTGGCCAAAGCCAAAAATTCACAAAAATGTTGCTAAATGCATCCTGCCACACTCTGTGCATGCTGTGATGGGCACTACCAGCATACTGTATGCTCCAGGAATGAGCACCGGTGAAGCTGATGCTGCAGCAGCCATTAGTCAGGGCAGCAACTTCTCAGAGGTCACCTCTTGGGACTTCAGGCACAAAGGAAGTCAAAGAGACATCCCAACATGTAATGGCCAGCGCTGGGCACCTTCCATCCCTGCTCAAACAGCAACCCAGAAAGCTCCCAGAACCAACCCTCACCTCTGTGGAGAGAAACAACCATGCCATGTCCCATCCTAGCCTGATTAACATGGGTATTTAACCTCCAGCTCTTCAGCAACCAGTTCCCAGGGAAAAGGAAAAGCAAAGCACACCTTGATTTAACACACAGCTTTATTCAGCAGTGAGGAAGTCTGCCTTTAGCCCAACATCACTTATTGTCTATACCACACCACACTGATACCCCATTTATTTAAAGGTATGTCAGACACCGGAAACAGGGGAAATGAGTATGTGCGTGATGAGCAGGCTACAACACCCTGATCCAACATCAGGCTACAGAAAAGCACAGCCTGAGCCAAACACAGCCCTAAGGAATAAACTTTCACCAGTTCAGAAGGGAGGAGGAGCCCGGACAGACAGACAAGCAGCAAAGCAGCAGTATCACACATGCTACCAAACAGGAGCTGATCTGTACCCACTGCAGAGTTGGTATTCGAGCCAAAAGATGACCCCATAGTCAGCTTCAACAAACAATCCTTGACAAACTCAAGCTTTAGTAACCAAGGCAGAGTCAGGATAGACATATATACACACACATATATGCRCACACATGAGTACACATAACCCCACATCCCTGAGCCAACTCAAATCAGCCTTGTTGCTGTCTAACAGAATCATATACTCCTGAGCAGTCACTTTCTGCCAAGATCCTCCGATTCAGGCTAGGCACAGACTCTCACTACAGGAACGGCACAAAAGCATAAACAACGCCAGCTGACTTTACAATCAAAAGAAGGAAGAGCACATGCGGTCTGTACACCAACACAGGTATGGGCAAGCAGCTGCCAAAAAGCCACGGTGACATAACCACCACTGCCTTTTCCTGCAATGATCAAAATCTTGTGGCTTCTCTGGCACCACCAGGCACATCTCAGATGTAGGAATAAACAAACTACACTGAAATATTTTTAAAGAAATATTTTCATTCTCAAGCCTCAAGCTCTAATAGGAAAAAGGGGGGGGAGGGGAATATTCTCTGCACTTATTATGCATTAAACTTGACCAAAACATGTAAATCTCTTTATGAATATTAGTTTACAACTACAGAGAGTAGGAGGAAGGGAAAGGGGAGACATTGATGCTGTAGCTCCAACACTTGGCACAAGATGAAGGATCCTGTACTAGAAAATACAGAGCTTGTCAAATCCCTACTTTGGGCTGAGAACAAGCCACGCTTTCCTTTCTGGCAACAAAAGTCAACTTTAAGTGGACAGTTTTCTCATCAAATAGACAGGGATTATATCTCTGCAAGTATTTAAAGATACAAATCACATGAAGGCCTGCCCTTTCAGGCTTCCTCCTGCCTGCAGTAGGCTGACATGAGCATTAGGATCAACAGAATGTTTGTTTTTCAAAGGACAGAAAGAATATTTGCAGAAGTTTATTATGAAACAGTTTGTTTTATAGCAGCTACAGCTGGTTTCTCAAAAAGGGCAAAAATAACTTCAAAAGCTTTCATCCAGGAATGGGATGTCTAGGAATTTTCCCCTGCCCCTCCACCAGCAGTTTTGTTTGTATTTAGACACAGATTAAGAGAATGAAAAAAGAAAATAGATCTAAACTTTAGAAATATTCATAACATTTCTCTGCCATTTGGTCCATCAAGTCTGCTCAACTACTCAATTTACAGGTAGGGAAGCTGCGGGGGCATTGGTACAGTGATGTAAGTGGGAGGAGGAAGATGCTTCCAGAAGGATCGAACAGCCTGTTTCATCAAGGCATTCTCCACAAAGAAACCGCTGGAGTCTTGCGGAACTGGCAGGTTTTACCCCAACCTCTGACTCGCAYTGACAAGCGGCTGCACGTGTATCATTTCAGCCCCTTCAGCAGCTCCCTCAAGCTTCTCTCCAAGAATCAAAATACAGAAAGAAGCCTGAGTCTGAAGTGTCAGACTGCAGCTACTCTGTGATGGGGGAAATGAGTCTTTAAATCTAAGTCCATCACTTATACACATTTCTTTAGTGTGCCTGAATCAGCAGGACCATATTTCTTAGTATTCAGTCATTTCACACACCTTGCTCCTTTCCTTCTTCACTGAGAGTTGGGAGGAACACTGTCAATAAACTACTGATGCTTTTTGCAATGGCTTTAGCGAGCTACTCCAGCAAAGAGGCAGCTCTATTAGCCACTGTCATACACTGACACTAAGCTGCAGGTGTCCACAGCACCCCACAAGCCAAGTGGCACAGCCTGTGTTATTCTGCCACTGCCATAGCCTGTCACAAGGCACACAGCAACACGTGGATCACATTCAGTACATCCTTGTTACCACCAATAGTAAACTTGTTGCAGAGAAGAATTTTACTTCACTCAGAGAAAATAAAAAAAAAAAAAAAAAAAAAAAAAAAAAAAAAAAAAAAAAAAAAAAAAAAAAAAAAAAAAAAAAAAAAAAAAAANAACACACACCCACCAAAAAAACCCAACCACAACAAAAACAAAAGAACAACAACAAAAAAAAAACCACAAAAAAAACCCAAAACAAAAAACAAACCCCAAACCTTGCACTGCTTTTTGCAATAGAAAAGCAACTTGAAAATGAGTATTTGCTTTACTGTTCAGTTGTACTGTTTTTTTTTCTTTTTTAAATGAGACCAGACTTGCAACTGGATCTCTTAACTGAGACAGGTATAGAGATAGCTGTGACTGGCGTACTTGAAATGTGCTGTCATCCTTGCAATTAAATCCAAGTTTTCTTCCTCCTACCTAATAAATACAGACATTGCATTTCCCAAAAATTAAGCTCTACCCTATCTTTAAAATCTGCCAAGTCATTTACCACGTTTCTTACCTTCCATTTCTTGAAGCATTCAGTACCCGGTTTGCACAACAACAGTTGTTCAAGCAAATGGCTTCACAGAAAGTTTCTTTCATCTGATTGCTAGAACATCTAAAGATCAAGTAACTGGTGCCCAATTACTTTGGGCAATTATCCCCAAAACATCCCGTTCTTTTGTGCAATGCTATCCATATTCTCCCTGACAAAAGCACACACCGGTTCTGCTTTGCAGAATTACCAGAAGAAAAAAAGCGGTCTGAGCAACCAGCTCATAAGCGAGCCTTCCCAAGTGACCAAAGGTGAAGAAGTGAAACGAGGTCTCGGACTCACTCAGCAGCCTCCCCAAAGACGGCAAGCATGAAGCAGGCACAGCCATGAACCATCGCAGACGCTTTTCGGAGCTCAGCTGCATCTCCAAAGTGAGAACCCGCAGGTAGCGTTGGAGCAGAGGATTGCAACAGCCGAACTGTGAAACAACTGATACATACCAGGATAGCAAGAGGTAAGCAGGTGTGAGGAGCACCCAATTTCACTGAAGAAAATCAGCAAAGCCTTGAGTACCAGGGTCACGCAGTGATCTGGTGATCTTCGTTTCATAACTAGCACATACATAACCCAAGTAACTGAGGTATGACAAGAAAGACATTTGGCTTGCTCATAGCTATAAAAACGTGCACATTTGTTCTAGTAAATAACACATATACACCTAAAAACAGTATCCTCTAAGACAGCTGTAAAACAGTATCTTTTTATATAAAATACAATTCCAGAACCTAAAAAGTTAACAGAGGGGAAAAGGGGCCCAACTTGTAACCTGAAATGCAGCAGCTCTGATATCCCACCACGCATGCACATCCCGCAGCACTCTTGGACTTGACCACTTTGCAGCTGCAAAATTAGCAACCTCTAGCCTACTTTCAGGCATGTTAGAGTCCAACTGTATTTACGCTGACAGAGACAAGCAAAGGTTGTGACGATTTATTGACGCAAGAGCTATTTCATGCTCCATGCCAGAAATTAATCAGTGGAGGAGGAGGAATTCTCTTTAAGCACCTGGTTAGAAAGTACTCTGGTGAACTACCAAAAACAACAAGCTGAGGTTTTGCACAACAAATGCGATAAAAAAAAAAAAAAAAAAATTTAAAGGGACAATTTTACACAGCAGCTCCTTTAGAAAGACTTCGGAAATCACAAGAAGCCAGTGCCTGAACAGAACTATTATGCATACCTTTCCTCATGAAAAAGAAAACATATGAGAAGACTAATTCAGAGCATTCCCAAAGCTTTGTCAACATAAACTGATGCTACATTTGTTCAGATCACCCTGTCCCAAACACATTTGGGGGAGGTGGAGGTAACAATTAAGGTATACCGACCTTGCAAGTTGGTTGTTGGCTCTACCTGCTGCAATTCTGGATACAAAGGAGTAAACCAGAGGCAAAAGTCCTATGACCTATTTGAAAAAGGTACTGCACAGAGCTACACTTTAAAGAAAAAACCCAAGAATCTTTAAGGCAGACTGAATGAACAGCATCACCCCTACCTGCCAAGAAGCCATCACGATAAACCTGTCAAGAGTTACGAGCCTGCAGAACAGGCCTTCCACCTGCTGGAATGAAAAAGAAAAAAAGAAAAAACCTAATGCCAATCAGATACTTGCTGCTGGCGGAGAACAGATGCCAAAGCCCTTCTTCTCGGTTTGTTAAGCTGTAAGGATCACATGCCTTCTCCTGGCAAAGGTTGTATGAGACCAGTGGTACCTTATTTAGAATAAAGCAAGTACTTGGAACTTTCAGAGATTTTTCTGAAGTGACAGATGTCAAAGATTCAATTCTTGGATGGACTATYGGAGTTTAGTGTATGGGTTCTGGTCTTTTTATTCTTCTGGGTTATTTTTTGACCAGAGAAGAGAAGGGGTATTAGCTTGGTCTAGTTCAGGCTTTTATGTCGTCCCACAAGAGCAGCTCAAGCATTTTATAGAACAGGAGCATACTAGTGTGAAAAAAGTTTTAAACTAAGATGTTTCTTTTTATAGCCAGCATAAAGCAAAGGTCAACAGTTAAAGGAAAGGGGGAAGTCTGTTTAACTAGGAAGTGCAAGTTTTGAATGCTGAAACAGAATAGCAAAAAATTCTTCTGAATGGATTATCTTAAAATCACCAAGCTTTAAGGTTTTTCTGCCTGAAGAATTGTCAATTGATCAAAAATACTGAAATCAACTTTACAGAAGTAGTAAAAAAAACCTGCCCTCTGATCTCTCAACAAATAAACCAACCAAAGGGGGCATTACCTATCTCCCAGCTGCACCCAACTTGACTAGCTTTATATCTAAAGTGACCGCACATACAAATAACTGCATTGATCTTGGTCTATTGATTAGAAGATGAAACCTGACAGCAAAGAGTCATTACACAGTAGTTCATGGACAGCAAGATCTATTAAAAAAAGTCAAAATACACAATACAATGAGTACACTGCCAAGAGAGGCATCAAATCCCACCCCCCCTCACCCCAACGATCATGCTCTTCGCTATTACATAAAGTCTGATGCAGTTACAGGACTACAGCAGCTGCCTTTCAGGACAAAATGGTTATCTGAAGCCAAGGCTAGCAGTTCAAAGCTCACAAACTAGACCTCACTCCTATTACAATTTTCCCTGTAAAGCTATTTATGTGGTTTGGCAACATAACAGCTACAAACAAAATGAGTACATAGATTCTTGAATAGTGAAAGGGTCTTTTAAAGGGTCATTTTTTTTAAAAATGATTTCTTTGAATTCATCTGTCATTTCTCCAACATCCTGATCCCAGCCCTACCACAGAGCACAGCTGTAGCACAGTTGAGAGTTTCCAGTAGTCCCCTCCACTGAAAGCAACTCTACCTCGCCCATGGTGAGGAGTTTCTCCTGGAGGAGAAGGTGGCACTGGCAAAATCCTACTTGCTCATGTTCAAGTCAACAAGTATGAATACACAAAGGAAGATTTTTTTTTTTTTCCAGTGCTGGCATTATTCAGCCTTTGGTACAACCAAAACAGTGCAAAACAGAACTGATGAAACAGTTTTGTACAACTTATCTCCATCAGTATCGCAGCACCCAGCGCCAGTGTTTACAGTGACGGGCTCAGATACCACCGCTCCACTCCTCACTCAGTGGAAGGAAGCAGACCCTCAAAAACATCGATTTCAGCCACACGAGCTCTGAAGCAGAGGGAGGCAAACGCAACACTCCTCACGCAGCAAGGTCCAGCTGTGCAATTCCCTGCAAATGCCAAAGCTTAAGCAGCTTCCAAAAGCAACTGGGCAGATGACAGAAACAGAAAAAGGACCGATAAAGTAAGAGTTACCATGTCCAGCCCCCCAAAAAATCCAAGTCACACATGACTAGAGGTTGAGAGGGTATATTAACGCCTGTTGCCACAATCCTGTTCTTACCCTCTTTCCCAGGCATCCACAGCTAGATGTGGTCAGGCTCCTGGCTCTGGTCTCCCCGGGGCTGACCTTGCACAGCCGTCCTTGCAAAATGTACTCAGACTTCACAATTCATGCCTTCAAAATAAATCTGATGTTGCTACATCAAAGTTGAGCAGACCAGATACAAACACTGGGAAGATTAAGTCTAGTCTGTGGATTCCCTGGCAAAGCCTGTGCTGCTGGGATTCAAAGGAGGATTAACAATGCCCCACTGAACCCCACACACATGCATGGGCTTCTGATAGCACTCAGAAGAATTGGTGCCACCAGTAGTACCTTCAAGTTGAGTTTCTCCAGAGATGCTGGCTGACAGGCAGACAGGGAAAGGCCTTCACAATCAGAAGAACGCRTTGTACCACCACTTAGGAAAGTTAAATGACAACCAAAGAGAAGCAGCTTAGCAGTACTTTGTAAACAGACTTAGCTGCAGAACTCGTCAATACGAGCGTACTAACTAGCAAATATTCCCACTTATGGTCTTGATATATGGACTCTCCCCTCGGGCTGACAGTAGCGTGGGTGGGAAGTCAGCGATCCCATAACCTATGGAGCCAGGTGAACGCAGAGGATGGCTGTGCTAAGCTGCAACAGCAGCTTTCCAGGGTATTGCTGGATCTGGTCTAGTCCTGAAGGGCTTTTACAGACTACTTATGTTTTTAAAGCATTAAAAAATTAAGCTTGAATCGTGCTTGAAATTCAAGACAAATCCCTAAATTGTTACAGGCAGCACACATTTCTTTCGTTTGAAAGAAGATACTAAGTAATCTTGATCTAGTACAGTTTTAAAGAGATCACAGGGAGACAGGAGGATCTCAAAGAAGCCCATGAGTATTTTTCTGCATGTAATTCAGCTTTCAATAGGTGCAAAGTTTAGTATTAGCTACATCCGTTTGGAAGGCTAAAAATTTGCTTCAACATCTCAGCATAATCAGTCTATCAAGCATCATTTAGCCAAACTGTGACAGTAGTTCCCAGGGGGAACACCAAGAGCTGTTGAGTATTTCAAAGCAAACAAGGGCACTGCAGGTAAAGCATCTGATTTTCCCAGTAACTGATGAAACAACAGTATTTTGATTTTGGTTATAGAAACAAAATGTTTAAAAGTTCTGCTGATACACTAATTTTAGCTTTCTTACAGGAAGAATGAATTGTATGCCCCATTTCTCATTAGTTAGCACATCAAAGATGCTAACAGAGATTCACTTGCCTGTTTTCTTCTTGCAAGGAAGTTACTGGAGCCACGGCCCCTGCCCCAGCCAGCCTCTGGCTCTCAAACACCAATGGACAAAGGAAAGGAAAGCAAATACCACAATTCAAGAAATAAGAAAAAAAAAGAAAGAGAAGGGATAGGAATAGAAGAGATGACAGCAACACACTGCACAAATGGCCACAGAGTCTCCATTCGGCCAGACCATCACAAGGGCTAAAAATCAAAGTGGACGCTGCAGTTCTACTCTGAAGCACGGCTGCAGAGAGGGTTAAACTCTGCTCATCCTACCTCAGTAATTGTGTAACGCTACCAGTTAATTAGTTAGATCAATTATTTGAGATCTAACCCCACTGAGCATCTTTGCAGTTCCTAAGTGCAAATTCATGAAAACCAGAAAACAGCCATATAAAGCTACCCTAAAATCCATGCAGTGCTGTATTTCATAGGTGTTACCTATGAATAAGATCATCCTCGTTTATTTGTAATAATATATTTCTGCTGTCACAGTTTGGCCAAGAAAAGTATTCCACACTTTACCCAGACTTTTGATCACTTCACTTGGTACCTCAAACCTTGCAGGTGTCAGTGTACTTCAAAGGCCCTTCTTACTTAGCAGCCTAAATAGAAAAGAACAAAGGGTACAGGGAAATTCATGGTATATTGCAACCTATGGGGGGGGAAAGGGACTTGTCAAGCCTTTACTGAAGGATGGGAGAATTAACACGTCCGCAATTTTTCCTTCTCCAGTCAGGCATCTGGTACTCCATGTTCAGCCACTCCTGGCTATTTTCTGACTGTGAAGTCAGCCTCTACAGATACTAAGTGATGAAAAAAAATATACTAAAAGAAGAAACATCATTGCAATTGTTTCTC
>JAYKAV010003096.1:447391-466695 GCA_035582835.1 Phoebastria nigripes
CAAACCACTTTCATTCATCTACGCTGCAACAATTTTATGGCACTGTTCCTAAAACATCCCATTAGCGATAGGTTTGGAGAAGATTAGAGAAGAAAGCCTGTATCCACTGAAGCAAGGCTTAATAGGCTCTTGAGTTAAGCCAGAGCCTTCCCCCTTAAACAATGCACATCATTAGTAATAATTACCTGTAGCCGTATAATCAAAATAGCTATCATAACTGACGTGAGAAGTCCAGATGTCATCTTTGGCAAGGTTTGGAAAATATTTCTACCAATTATTATAAAACTGACTCTAAAAGAGAAACAAGCAATAAGAATACCACAGTGCAAGCCAGGGGTAAAAAGCCACCATGATACACTGTAGAATTTCAACCCAACGCTTGGAAATACAACCAAAATAAGAACCCAACACCTAGGAAGGGCACAGGGAGAATTTCAACAGCATTTGATGAGAAGTAAGACTTTGTGGAAGTTGATACTGTTTGAAAATATTTTCATACAAAGCCTAACTGCAGAACACCATTCTGTAAAAAATAGCACCACAAGATCATTTCCTCCACTTTTTCAGTTTTATAAAAATTTTTCACCCTTTAAATGATCTCCAGTGAACCAGTTGATGATGGGCCTTGAGTTTCTATCACATGTCCTTCATTTCAAGGGTTACTGTCAATAGGAAGTTTAAGCTGTATTTCTAAATAATAAAACTGCAATAGTTTTTTTACATTTGAAAGGGCTAACTACCAGAGTAGACAAAACTTTCCCCTATTAGTAGTCTTATTTTCTACCAAACACTCATACAGTAGTCACAACTTTAATTCTTACGGAGCCATCCCATTCCTCACTCTAAGGTCTTATGTGACAAGGGCCAAGAAGGTTTAGGAACAGCAGCACAGGAGAACACATGTATGTCCAAAGCCACCCAGCTGAGCTGCCACTTCCCTGAGTTTTGATTAGACCAGCCTTCTCAGCAAGAGCCACTCTAGACACGGTTGTTAGAAAAGGTAGGCTCAAACCAATTTTTAGCATTACAGAAACACTTCTTACATGAGGAGCTTCTTGTTTTCTTTCATTAGACCTTCTTACGTGACTCCCTGCTACACCATCAGCACAGAACTTCAGCAAAAGTAGCAGAACCAGTAAAAAGAGGCAAGATAAAAATGAATTAAAGGAAAACAAGAAAAAGCAGCAGCGGGCTTCCAATACTCCTGCATCAACAGAACAGCCCAACTACGAGGGACATCCCCCTTTCCCAAATATCTGGAGAGCTGTTCCTGAAGTAGTAAAGCAATATCAAGGTTTTGAATATAGGTATATATTTAACCTATCCCACCACAATGAGAAAAAAGCAGGCGGCCGTTAGCTCCTCAGTCTCACTCATATTTGAGACAGGAAAGTATTCAAATAACAACTATCCACTTATTTGAAGAGCAGATCTCTTGAAAAACATCACATTGCAAGAAATGTGTCACAGGTGAATACCTACATGCACTCTACTCATACGAATGTACTCAGTTTCCCAACTCCCCATAGTACCAGAAGCAAGTTTCAAAAATCTAAGAGACTGCTACATTATGGAAGTAGAAGCCAGATTTTTTTTCTTTTTGATAATACTGACAATTTTAGAGACTTATAAACTCATCTCAATTCCTACGCGAGGGTCAGATTTTCAGTGCTGCGGCTTCTAAACTCCAGCATCCCTATCTACTGCAGTGTTTCTTGCTCCCAGCCTCAGAAACACCAATGGGCTGCTAGAAGTAATTCTGAAGCAAATATAAAATTCTTTCCCCACGAATATACAGTTCCTTAAATCTTAGGAGCTGTTCGCTGGCTTTTAACACTTCAGTCTTATTTGACTGTTAACCCAAAACTGATTAAACCGAAGTCACAAAAGTAACCTCTCAAAGGCGTAGGTAAAAAGTACTTTCACATGCCTTGTTGTCATTGGACTACTTGCTTTCCAGCAGTCATTTTCTCTACCATAAACTGAAACAGTCAAAGCCGCCATATCGGAGCACAACTAAAATTCCTCTTCCAAAGCACAAGCTCACAAAGCTCCGCCTAACACAAAGTTACCTGAAACTCACTAAATACAAATGCCTGAGACAACTTTAAGCTAGAAAGCAGGTAACTGAGTATCTACAGATCCTCTTGACAGACAGAAATACGCAATTTTGTAGTGATGAATCATATGTCTTAAATTACAAGACACATTAGGGATAATCCCCCAGACAACATTGAGATGGATCAATTGACTCTTGTTCCAGCAAAACTATTCTTTCCTACTAAAAAGTACTTCAAAAGTCAAAGAGTTTTCTTAAATATCAATAAAGACACACCAGCAGAACCATGACCATTCCTTAGAGGTACACTACATACCGTTATCAGCATAGATTTAACAAATTAAACATCTGGTTAACATCTCAGAAAATACCTACAACTTTCAGTGATATGTAATGCAACAATTAGAAAGCTTAAATGACAAGATTTCCCTGTAACTCTGGTATCAGCAACACAATTTTCCATCTTCACGCRAAGTCTCAGTTTTAAACAAAGTAGTCATACAGGGAGAGGGACTGGATTATCATTTCAACACAACAAAAAGTCTGTTCATGCAACAAACACATGGTGTTTTGCTGTCATTACTAGATTTAAAGTGGTTTTGCCCTTACCTGGATGGCTTTGGGAGCTCATTGCTAGTAACGTCTAGTCCTTTGGAGAAGGGATTCAAGACGGATCAGTTTCCACGCAAATAACAGCAGCTCTAAAGAGCTCCAATGCTTCACCAATACATAGAAATTGGAAGTGGGGATTAAATCATGGCCACCTTATAAAATCCAGGGCACAGTGACATGCTGAGTTGTATAGGAAGTAATCCAATGGGGTGGCAGAATATCTTCTAATGGCTTTCAAAATGGAAACCTGCAATTAAAGAAAAAGGTGTCTACATTAGAGAATTAAGATTTACAACCATTTAAATTACACATTATATAGCATATTTATCCCCAGAAGAAAAGATTAAACTAGGTTACTATTTTAGGCATTAAGGTTGCAGAAAGAGTAATTTCCAGAGTTATAGATGTAACTTTAATTAATAACCATAAAAAAGCAGTCTAATATTCAACATCATAAAAAAACAATTTAAAAAAAAAACACACACACAAACTTTTCAACGACACATTCAAATCTTAAAAACCCAAACTTGCATGTTAATTCTGATCCTCCAACAGCACCATATGAAGTCACTTCAGTCCAACAGCTTCCATATTTTAAAAGCCATATGTATGAGTGGTAACTGTACTTCACGCATCTGTTCCCCAAAGAAGTCTAAAGAAAAATTCCTCAGTGCCAAGAAGTGGTCTTGGAGCAGGAAGGAAAAACCCACACAATCAATTCCACTCCCACTCTACCCAAGCCTCCAGGAGATTATTAAGAAGCAACTTCACACTGCCCTAGGGGAAAAAAATCCACCTTTCCCAATTATTTTTAAGCTGTATATTAGAAGAAGAGGAGAGAAAAAAACCCCACTGACTTAGCAGCAACCCAGCATACCCCTGCCCCCTCCAAAATAAAAATGTAAAAGCAGTAGATAAATTAGCTTATAGAAACCCCACCTCAGAGGTCCCCACAGATGGAGTCTCCGATGCAACCAGCACTACTTACACCAAAAGAACCTGCTGCAAGGTGTCCTGAAGTTCAGTTTTGGGGGTTCGGGGTGTTTTGGCACTATACCAAGTGGCATCTAGTATTTCTGAATAGCCATGTTTTACAGGCAGGGTATCTCAGGGAGATTGCTCTGTTTTAACATACACAGAGAGACCTGCCACTGATACATGCTGCCAGCTACAGCTACTGAAACAGATTAAACCAAATTGTGTTCTTTATGCAAAGTATTTCACAACCACAGGTTATTTCCCTTCTTTACACCGAAAAAGTCATCAGCATTCAGGCTCCCAACAGATAACCTCTCCTGGATACTGAGGATGACGTGTTAACAGACAGCTGGTACCCGGAGGAGTTCCTCGCTGCCCTGACAAGACATTTCTGCCCTCGCAGCTTGGCTAGCAAGAACAGTTTATACCCAGCACTCCCCAACCCACTTCAGACATGAAGTCAGCCTGCTGGCAGAAGCCAACTAGTTAACCCATCTAAATTAATCCAGCTGACTCTGCTCAAAGCAGAGCAGGGAGCACTCACCCCAAAGTGCTCCACCAGCAGATCTGAGGGTGTGGTGACCTCCAGCAAAGAGACAGCAATATTCCTTGGGCGGGGGATGATTATGATAGTAACTACTACTGCTGCTTGCACAATGAGCATCTGTCCACAATTCATCTGTGCCATTACATTTCAAGCAGTCCCATCTATTCTTGGAAGAGCTCTTATCATGCTCAGATATTTGTGTTCCTTTCCAGTAAGGCAGCAAAACCAGGTCTAAGACTTAAATACCACCACCATTGCTTATGATGAGCCCTGCTTTATAATGGTACTTCCCTGGTTTGCAGAATAATGCCCAAGCAGTTGCTGTTGAACAAAAGAGGCTTTCCTTGCTGTATTTCATTAAAAAAAACCTCTTTAATTGGCTGTTTCTCTCTACCCCAAGTGTCTCAGCATTACTACTTTCCAAGTTCCTCTGCCCATCTTGCATTTTGAGAGACCTGGAATGCTCTTTCATGTTATGCATCAAATTCAAGAGAAAATTACTTAAGTGTCATTTCTAATCCCTGCAGGTCTCTGCCATCCCAAATGTTCAAGATCTTCCAGTTCCATTAATTTGCACATCCTGTTGAAGAGAGTCAGGTCAGCTTAGACCAGGCATTAGTAAACTATTAACATCATTTATTTCCAATAAAACCAGCAGGTAATGTTATAGCATGAGCAATCTCAGCTGTAGACAAGAAGGATTTGGAATGGAGTTAACAGATTTCTGTCTACTCATTTTCACAGTGCAAGAAAGAAGCATGGAGCATGAACAGTGAGAAGACGTGTATGCATTTCCCAAAGAAACTGGACTGAAACAGTAGCAGCAAATCCATTTAACAGCACCACCGCTTTACCTATTCCCACTTCTTCCCCCAAAGGTCTATCTAAATGCAGTCAGACATGGGAGAGACCCAAAATATTAAGCTTCTGCATGTTTTAGTAATACTAGTGCCTGGTCAGAGCAGAGACGACAAAATAACCGTGATCGGATGGACAAGCTACAGATTTAGTTCACTTACACTTTTTTTTTTTTTAAAATGTTTCCTGCATTTCTTCTAGAAGACTGAGTATAAAGCATAAGCAAAACAGACCTTCCAGGATGCAGACAGCAGTCATTTCCCAACTTACCTCACCACCAAACTCTAATTTTCAGTTACCACTTGCGCTGATCTCAATGCAGGGCAATGAGACATTTCCAAAGTGGTCAAGAGTTGTTGTCAGGCCCCTCCCTGCAACAATTCTTATGTAAATTTGTCATTTTGCCACTATCTCACAAAAACACTTCTCAAATTAGGAGAAGCAAAATGCCATCTACCCCTCTGCCTAGGATATTTGGAGGTCTATAGGGTTTTCCAAGCAAATTCTCTCATTTAAAAGAAAAGAAAGAAAAAAAACAAAAAAACAAAAAAAAAACCCACACAAAACACAGAGCTTGTTTTACTTCTACTCCACTGCCTTCCAGGACAAGGGTGATCACCTCTGGCCTGCACATCTCGGCCGTAAGAACAGCGAGTCCACCCCATGCATTGTCCGGAGACACGGGCAAGGACTGGGTCATGGCCGGGATGAGCTGCTTAGGCAGCCTGCCCACTACTAACCCAGACACACGCCGTACGTGATGGGGATGAGTATGTGTTTGTTTATAGCAGCACGATCCTCTCATGAGTAACTTCATAACCAACTATTTTGGCCAGACAGGTCGTTCACCTTCCTTTTTCGGGGGGGGAACGGAATCACGGGCACAGCAGGCTTTGCTGCACGCGTGCTCAGGTCAGACTCACTGGGCTCCAGCATGCAGAAAAAGAGATGGATGACTGCTGCCGCAGGAGCATTTTGCTTAGCCTGCCTGCTGTCTCCAAGCGAGCCCCAGGACTGCCTGCCGGCTAGGTGAATTTTCTTGGCAGACAACAAGCAGTGGCATACTGACCGTGCCAGCTTTGGCACTTCACATGGAGTCCTTCCCTAGGCACAGAGCAAAGAGCAGCTGAAGAGCATCCGCACACAAGACGGTGGACAGCACTGCACATTTCAGACTACAGGGCAGGAAGACAGAGCAGAATTGTAGGCTAAAACAAGCAGGTGTGCAAAATGCAAGCTCTTATTTAATCAGGCATAGCAACAGGACTGGTATGATCAAGCTTTCTGCCTTACAGGAGAATTGTTCAGAGCCCAGTCCCTGCTAGATTTTTAAAAAACTCTGGAATAGGAGCACAAAGAGCAAATTAACGCCTATTTATTTCAGCCTACTTCTACCAGGGTATGCCCAAGAGCATATGCTCCCAACCATGCAGGCTGGTGCATCTGCAGCTGTATCCTCATCACATCCCTGGTTCAGAAGGTAGCCACAGCCTGAGTGTGCTGTCGCCTTCTTGTCACCAGCTGATAACGAGCCTCCATATCTGCAGTCACCATATAGTAAGAGACAGACTGAGGGGCTGCAGCCTCAGCAAAAGTCCCTTGTTTCTCAGTTGTTTTGGTGCCTCAACAAACCACCATCCCTTACTATACACCTTCCCTAGATTAAAGGCACTATTAGTCATTTTAGCTCTTCTCTTATTCATGTCCTACCAGCGAGTACATCACACAACATGCTTGGTCCTCAACAGTACAGCAGGCTCATTTGTGTCAAGGAAGGGATGAGTCTGCTTAAAATACTTTCATGAGGCTTCAACTGCTTCTTCTAGAAGCTGCAAAGAAAACGGTGGCAAATTCATCAACAGGCTGTGTCATCACATGTGCCAACAAACCACCTGTACGCAGGAATAATGCATATAGGGAGAAAGTATACATCTCTAAACACAAAACTGTTTAACAGCTCTCTAAAACAAACTGCATTTCCAACGCTGAGCAGTGGTCCCTCACCTTCTTCCTCTCCAACTGCATGAGCAGGCTTGCCCCCCCAAAACCACACACACGACACAGCTCCACAACTCAGTTCTATGCTACTCCTTCCACACACTTTCCAAGACCACTTTTTCCCCACTGCGCATCTAGCCAACCATTAAGAGACAGAATTGCATGTGAACTAGGAAATGTAAGTAATCCAACAGTTTTCCAAGTCTGTTTCCATACACTTTGCAGCTACTGAAAGCTTTTTTTTTTTTTTTTAAAATAATAACAGGAATCTTACAGTTCTGCCATACAAATGTTTTGACAGTACGAATGTTCACCTTCCTCTTCTCAGCCCATTCCAGATGTTCCTTTCTACTAGTCACAAGTACAGATGTGCAGTAACCAGTAATTAAAGTTATGATAGAGCTTTATTTACAAAGCTCTATTTTTCAGAGCTTAAATTGCTACAGCACTTCAGCCAAGATAAAAATCTTGGCCTAAGGGTGAAGTTTCAAGATTGTTTTAAGCCAAGTCAGTCTGGTTGCTTCACAATACCCAGCTATCGATGACCCCGCTTCATCTGCAGGCCCTCTCAGACACACGCCATCAACACCCCCAGATGGCAACACTACAGCCAGCTGACAAGATCACTTGAAAACCTCGCTTAAACAAAACTTAACTGCCTGCTGACTCAATGCATCAAAACACGGTGTAAGTCATACACCTACTATAGCCATTGCTGTGCTTTGAAGTTTATTTCTAGGTCCAGAGAAAGCTGCTCTGTCTTTCAGACCCCTGAATGTTAAAAGCTTTGCAGAAGACACTGCCTTTTAGCAGGACAAGGAAGCCAGCTCTGTGAAGACCACAGCAGAAGGGATGCTAGGAGAACACCTTCCAAATCCTGGCACTTCTTTAGCAGCGCTCCAACAGCACAGGGTTTGGTCTCCAAAAGTCATGGAAACACCCATCTTCCAAAAAGCATTAACACCAATTCTTCTGCCTGACACTGCAGATGAAATACCAATAACAAGATTTCTCCCCCCCCTCCAAAATCTACTGAGTATTAGATTTCTTGCTGCATTAACAGGCAAAGAGTATTAAGTTTAATCCCACATGCTCCAGGTAAGATGATGACAACATCATCTTGATGCTTGCTTGGATTCCTACCGTAACATGCAGCCTTCGAACGACTCGACGCTGCAGCATGCACATGCTTTGCACAGACTCACAGACCGAATGAGAGGCAGTGCCTCTGTTGGAACTTATTGATTATATCTCTCCTTTGACAACAGATCCCAAACTTTACCCAGAGGAAAAAAAAAAAAAGCTGCCTTTGCTTTTCAGCATTTTTTATAAAATACTGCCAATATAGGATCTACATATGAAAGGAGGAAGGGACAAGGAAGAGGCATATAGCTGTTTGAAAATAATAATAATAATAATTTACTGTGACCACAAAATGATTTACTGCATCTTTATTTAGAGCAGAGGCAGTGTGAAACAGTCTCCCGGGCTGATTCGTCTCTCTAGGGACAATGTCTGCAGAGCCATCACTTTGCAAGATGACAAAAGCAGTGGCGGTAGTCCTGAGGACCCACAGAACCCTTCAACAACACCACTTCAACTCTTTACTTCTCAAGCAGAATACGGCTTTACTGAATCTGTCCCCAGAGACCAAGTTTCACAAGCATTGCCCACTTCCAGAAGTGCTGGTTTTCCTACAGTTTCAACGATACCCAAAACATAGCTCTCCCAGAAAACATATTTGCAAGCCTCAAACAACATCAGACATCCTTTCAAAGAGTTTTAAGTCTCTGAAGACAATGTTTCTGTCTCTAAAAACATACTGCAGGAGTAGCAGGCTGCACTGTAAAATACACCATCAGCTTAACGCTCAGCTGTGAGCAGAAGAGCAACTAGAATACCATGACAGTAATAGAAAATAAAAATAGAACACCAAATCTGCTGCTGTATTAGCCCAGTTCCTCCAAAATCATGAATATTGTGTGCAAATCTGGACACTCCCCCTCCACTTCCAAGTACATAGTATAAAAGTGTCAAAAGAAGGGCAAGAAAAAAGTGATCAGAGGTGTGGTACAAACTCCTCGTACAGGTGAAGCAGATTATAAGTCTTCAGCCCAGAACAGAGATGACTTAAGGATATTACAGTGATGCAGAATCATGATTTATACAGAGAAGTCACCAATAACTCTGTTTTCCATCTATTTCTTTCAGAGCAAGAAGTTTTTCCCATTCTTTTTCTGGGAGAGAAGTTGGGTGGACACAGAAGGGAGGGCATGTATCAGAAAAGATACTTTGGGTGGCAAGCTGAAACAGAGAGCATTACATGCTCCTCCTTAGCTGCACTAAGAAACTCTGACTCGGGGTGCCGGAGAAAGCAAAAGTTTTCCTGAATTCCAAAAGCAAATGAACAAACTTCTTAGAAAAGAGGACAAACACCAAGTGCTTCTGCAGAAGGCCAGGAAACCCCTGGGACAAGTCACTGGCTCACAAGACAGTGTTTCAGAGAAGTGTCACCATGTGCATGTCCTGTCATGAAATGCCTCCCAAGGTACCTCTTCTTGGATGCTGCTGGAGAACGTGGCAGTCCAGTACCTTTAAAGACAAAAGCCCACCTACACACCAACGTACACAGTCACCAAATCAACTTATCTCTGCTTTGCCCTGCACTGACATGACAGTCCCATCTTGCAAAATATAAAGTTTACTCCTTATAACTTTCTATATTGCACTGAAATCACATACCAAACTCTTAATTAGTTTCCACACAAGTGGTGAGTACACCTGCATTCATTAAGTTAAAGAAAACACTTGAGTGAACTGGCAGGTGGAAGTATCTACACAGCACTCAGGTATCCACATGGAAGAAGAATGGAGAGCAAAATCAGTTTGAGTACCTGAAGCCTTCATTACAGTTAGAACTGTGTAACTAATAATTAAACAGAAAACCCAACCTAATACAGCTGTTACAAATAGTTTCTCACCGATAGTATACTAGATACATACATGTCACAGTACAGATCCAGACTGACCAGTCTAGCCCTTATTACTACGGCATCCCATCTTTGCTAAACTCGTTGTTTCCATATTCTTATCTTGCAATAGCAAAACCAGAGGTACCTACCTTTAAGATCAAAAGCTCAACACAATGATTCAAATGTACTAACCATCTAAGAAATACAGAAGCATTACCCAGTACTTGAAGGAATTAAAACACAGTACATTTGTTTAGCAAATGCTGACATTTCAATGCCAGCCATTACAAGTGCTATTCTCACATGACGGCCTAGAGTAGAACAAATACTGTGTTTCTCCCTCTCCCTTAAACTTCCACTTTCAAATACATGCTGTGAAGATTTACTGCATGTATGCTCACACTAAACATTTTAATTTTGTGACAGGTTTTGTATGGTATAATGTTCAGAAAGAGATTCAATCTCTAACCACATTTGTCCTAAGTGTTAAATTACAGTATATGTACATTACGACTTCAAGAATAACCAATACCTACTTGGTATTTATGCAGTTCCTTCAGGGAAGGCTTTAATACATTGCTAGACAGTCCCTGGTAGTTGCTTTTGGAGCAATCCTGCTATTATTTAAGTGGCTTGTTAAGCAAGCCTTTGCAATATACGCAGTGCTGTATGTACACTGAAGTCACCATCAGACATTAAAAGTAAACAAAATGAAGAGCCACAAATGGCAAGACACTATTAACTAATTGTGAGCTACTTTATTAACACAGAACTAATCCACAGCTATGCAAGGGTAGCAAGCCTATATAGAAATAATTAATCTAATTATGTGTAACAGAAATTCTCAATAAAAATAATCAAGAAAAATTGCTTTCTACAGTTTCATACCACTTTGCTGCTTATTGTCAAGAAACACTCCACTACTAATGTCCACGGCATGCAGATTCCTTAAGTAAGGCTGCCCTTCCCAGGCTCTTTTCAGTTGTGTTTCAAAGTAAAGTCAGCTGCTCAAACTTATCTCTGGTGGCAGCCCTTGCACTTCAGTCGTGTAAATCCAAATGCTGAGACACTAGCCCAAACTGAAAACACAGAGGACACTGATATTTCAGTAGAAGTGAAGACCTCTTCACCCATTTCAATGTTAATGAAACACATACCTGCCACTGTTAGAGCTTGCCCCTAGCAGAAGTCTGCAAGTTTTTTTCACTAAGCTTTAAACCAAGGGCTACTTGTAAGAATATGCTTTTTGCATATTCTGCACAAAACCCCTCATAGTACCATCTATAGACACTTCTGCAAATCACCACCTTGATCAACAGTTACAGCTGCTTTGAAAGCTGAAGGTGCCTCCTTCGTGTCCTAAAAAGAAAAGCCTTAGATCTTCTGGTGGACACCGTGAAACACCTAAAATGTTTGCGGCTCCTCTCCTTCAATACTAGGAGTACACAAGAGTATTAACATTATTTCTACTTCCACAGATTTCACACCAATAGCAATACTACTGGGTAGCTGAAGAGGGGATCTGCTGATACCTCTTCTATTTTCAGACCTCGACAAGTATTGCTGTCGAAGCGGCACTGCAGGTATCTCAAATACACATAGAAGCAAAAAAACAAGGCTTTGGGAACAACCAAGTGGATGACGAGTGGATGATGCGTAATCCAAGACTCTGAACAAAAGATCATCTTTAGGAGCCCAAGCAAATCTGGAAATACCACCTCATGTTCACTCTGTGGGAGCTCCAATTTAAAGTGGTCAACAGCTTGGAAAAATTTTTTTTAGAGTCAAGCAGGAACACAGCTCGTGGAAGAGCTGCAGATTCAGAAATGCAACTGACTGTGTGTAAAACCTGGGAATATGTAGATTTGCAGGATTACAGAGTCCTCCTTGACTAGCAAGACTCTGGCAGAGGGTCTGAAAGAGCAGGATGCTTCTGAGCTCGATCCAGTTTCTCAGCAAGAGCAGCAAGAACAAGCAGTCTCACAGATGGATCCGCGTGGGAGGGAGAAAGGATAAAAGTCTGCCTCGGGAGCCTGTTCCAGCTGCTACTGAAGCCTTGGAGGAGTTGGTACAAATTGGGAAGAGTTACCTATAAAAATCTACTGTCTTGGCTTTTTCTGAAGCCCTCTTCTTCCCCCATCCCATGTTTTTCCTCAATCCTAGTATTTCTGCATTTGAAAGAGTTGAAATCAGATAGCTGAAAGCAGTGCTTGACAGAAGGTAAATGAATACTGTGAGTTTACGGACAACGTCTGTCTCATTTCTTCATTCCTTCCTTGTAGATCACCCTAGCTACAATAATTCAGAAGCACAAAAATCMAAACTCCGTTTAAATACTTGACTGAGAAGTGATTAAAAAAATGGYATATTCTTTTTAATCAAAATCCCCCTAACAACATTTTCAGTGCCAGGAAGAGTTTGTGTGACCAGCAGACAGGAAGCTCATCTCACTGACTGAAGCATTCCCAGTAGAACTCCAGAACAGCTGAAGCTTCCTATCAATGCCAGTGATCTAAACACAACACTTTGACAACATATTAAGATCCCCCCCTAATGCATGCAAATTAAAGTCTCAGCAACTTGTAACGTATCCCAACATTTTAAAACTTACCACTGTATCACTATACTGAAGTCCTATTAAAGCATTTCAGCACCGCTGAGATCTCTCTACTTTGCTGACACCTGTCTTCAGTGTGCTGTACCGAAGATATTCGCCAAATCCTCTCCCTCCACACTGCTAGCACAGCAGACACCAAGGGGGAAAAATTGGATCATGACAGAAAGTTCACAGACCCAGCCACCATTTTTCTGTAGACTTGCTCAATAATGCAGCTTTCAAACCAAGTCTTATTTTCTTCACCTGCCTGTGCACATACACATAATCTTCCTTTCTCTTTCAAAACAGCTTGACATAGCCAAAAAAATGATACCGACACCTATATGTGATCAGTTTTGGGAAACAACTGAAAACCTTCAGCTTTCCAACCACGTTTTCACTCCAGCTCAGCTTTCTCAACTGCTATAAATGAACAACCCACAATTCTTTACCTGGGGTTGTTTTTCAGATCCTCACACATACGTAGGGAAAGGCAGAGAGAAAAACATCTAACTTTTCTATTCATGTACTTCATCTGTTACAGCCCACATCTGAACTTCTTGTTCCTTCTGACAAAGAACCAAAATTACTGGTCACTAGCTGTGCCTAACCCATCTGGTCTACCAGCATAAAATAGCTGAGTACATGTGTCATCAATCACTGTTAATTACTTCATTAACTTGGAAAAAGAATATTGACTTTTTTTTAAAGAACAAACATTGTTTAAGGTTAGTCTAGTTTGTTTTTGGTTTTGGTTTTTTTGGTTGTTNTTTTAATTGAATGCTCTCTGATTACCAAGAGAAAATAATTTAGTCTGAACACTAAAGCAACCCTGTCACATAACTCGTGCAATTCTTTTGTCTAGTAAAACATTTCCCCGAGTTTCTTTTGGAAGTGACTACATTGCAATGCTAGTTTTAACCAGCATTAAGTTTAACCAGAAACTTAATTATGCGTGTTCTCAAATACTCAGTGCTCACTGCATGATGTTAACCACGCTGCCATTCCCACCTACTATCACCGTGCTTTTTAAGTTCTGACCTTTGTCATGCTCTTGGAAAGAAACATGCCTCAAGGTCTTCACAAACAAGTTGCATCATTTTCAAGTGGACATTTAGCCCTCTGCTGTTCACTGCAAAATAGTGACACAGAACGAGAGATATTACAACAGTTTGTGCATTTTAATCTGCAACATGGATACCCAAATTTTTTTGGCACAGGGAAAAAAAGAAAAAAAAAAACAAACAAAAAGCCAACAAGTGTTATCATGTTAACAGCACAGACTAAAATCAGTTAAGAGACATACAGCATGATGCAAACTTCCCCCTGGACTCTCCCACTGCTTCAGAGGCTGGACTGGCTCACGCCCTGAAGATCTCAGCCCCGCTCCACATCACCTCCATCTCCCCATACCCAGCACACGAGCTCACCTCCCTTCCGGACAGAAGGGTCCCTCTACGCACCCGTGCCTGCTCACCGAGCCTCATCCAGCCACACTCTCTGGGAAGAACCACTTAGCTTGGTTCTTTATTACATTTTTTCATGCCCCAGTTAAGTGACTTAAACACTCATTGTCAACCTTCAAAAAGCTATTTTGTTTGAGGACAACACGATGCCATTTTCCAAATCTAGATGACACACACTCCCTGCAAAAAACACCTATTAATGCAGCCTTATTATGTCACTGGCAGGAACTGACTGCCAGCTACCACCATTCATCCACACATCCCCTTTCGCTCCTCAGCTCCATCACCCACAAGTCTGCCCCACAGAAACAGGGCTGTGCTTGCCAATATACACTGCAGGAAAGCGTGCAGACCTCAAGTAAGCACCCTCGACCCTGGCTATTGCCCAGCTCATCAGACAACAGCACACCCTCACCCACAAAAGCTAGCATCATGGGAACCAAAGTTTACATTTTTGTATGTTTTATTACATCTGTCTTACACTGAATGCTAATACTGTTACCAAAACACTGCACTTCGCACATCAATGCAGTAATCCAGACCCCAGTCCCAATGAACTTGTGATGTCGCTCTTCCATTTCTTCTTTTAACATGCCTCTCTCTTCCTACAGACGATAAAAATGTGTTACAGTTTATAATCGTAGTGCATTATGTATTTGTGTATCTTCTTACTCAAAGGATCTTAACCAGGGCATCACCTAAACTCAAATTTTACATATAAGCATGAAAGATACTGCATTGAAAAGAAAAAAAAATACAACTTTGCCTTTAAAGTGCAATATAACTTTTTTTTTTATTTGTTGGGAAAACCTTTCCTCCTCTTAGCATATGAAAAGTGATGCTGACATACACCTGTAAAAGCATGACAGAGCTGGCAGTCAGACACTGAAATTCAGATAGCTTTTAGTACTCCATCAGTTAAGTCAACAGTTATTTTTGCCATGTAAAAAACTTTAAACGGTAGCTAGAATTTTTTCTTTAAATGATATGTGACATGTTAGTTAGCAGTGATTTTTTTCCTTTCAGAAAAATCCAGAGAACCACCTTTGCTAAAACACGCTACTTTCAGGCTGAGGTTTATCAGGCAGGGAAAGCACAGCGGGCCGCACTGCCTGCTCCCCACAGACCATCCTGCCGCTGACGGGTCGTGCCTGAAGCATGTGGGATCATCTCTAGGGACGCAGGGCAGTCCTGGGAACGCTACTCAGTCCCTGGCTTATCTGCCAAAGCTGCTGAGACTTCAAGCAAAGTCTGCTGGTAACCAAACGGGCAGCAATCCTCATGGGAAGCTAAAGTAAACGTATGCCTTTATATTCGCAGGGGTTCCAGGTTTTCCACTTGCTCCATTTTTAAATGACAAGTCACACTCTCAAGCCACAAGCATGGCCAGAATAGAAAATTAACTCAATCACCAGAAAAATGTAAATCCCTGTGTTGTACCCCTCTTAGTAGGGTTAAATTTTTAATGACCAACATCACCCTTTAATAAAAACTACAATCTTCGGTCAAACGTTTCAAGCTTGCAGCTGACAAGCCAGAAAAGCAAGGAAGGAACAAACTGACATTACTCATACTTGAGGAGGTTTGGGCTTGGTTTTTATTCGTTTGTTTGTTTTATAACACCATCAAAGCAAAAAAGGACAAAACCCTTTAAAGAAGTACTTGCAGGTTACCTTTAGAGAGACAGAGGCCATCAAACTTTTGAGAGTTTACTTACCAGGTGTTGCTTCCAACACCAGGGCTGTTATTTAACTCAGAGTGAAGGAAGAGCTCCATTTACTTTGATTTACACCACATTTTATATAGCCTATTTTGTCTGTTTGCACAACACGAACACAGCAAGACAAATTGGAATTGTTCCTTGAAATAAGAAAACTGGATTGTAAAGCCACAAAAACTGGGACATATTTCAAGGACTGATACAGTATCTGCCATGGTTTTTTTTTTTTTTTAAGGTAGGTTTTAAAACACTGTCAGTCACCAGTTGAAAAGACAGACTTCAACTCAGTATCCTCAAGGAAGCCTTAGAGCCCTAGCTTAGATATGCAAGGATTCATATTCTGTTAACTTTCTATGATCTAGATTAAAATTTATACTGCCATTTATGGCTTTACACACTAAACAGCATAGACACAATATTCTTCCCTGCAAGACATTCCTCTTTCAGGGTAGGAATCAAGCAAAGTAATTCAAACCTGGTTTTGTCCCTCTTCACCCTTCTCTCTCCATTTTTAAAACACCATAGCCCAAACTTCAGGGTCTTTTATTCACTCTTCTGGGTTTTGGGATTTTGCACCTTTGCATGCTCCTAAATGTCCTCCTGAAACCTTCACGCTAACAGTTTCAGCTACTATACCAGGAGGAATTGCTCGGCTTTCAAGATGAGCTGCCATTAGCCACCAAAGCTCTGCTGTGCAGAATTTCCTTTTGCTTTATCACCTGCTACTTCGATTACTCTAAAATAAATGAACAGGAAGGAATACAAGATACTTTCAAAATCTTTGGTTTTGTTGCTTTTAAATGTTAATCTGGATGCATCTTGTGTTACGATGAACATAATAAGTTACATTATGCCAGAGGAAAAAAAAAATGGCCTGATAGGCAACGCTAGCAACCACCACTAGCTAACACTGCGGTCCCTTTCTGTAGGAAATCAGTGAAAATGCAAAGCTAGCTACGGTGCACTACAAAAGACAAATAACTCCTTTGGATTTTAGTCATCTCTGAAAATCTACATTTCAGCACCAGTTTTAAATTCAAGCAACAGTACGCAGCCACTGCAAAGCAAACGTGACTCCCTGTTACCTCAAAACACTCTGCATGCAAAGCACACTCCAAGGCTGGGGCAGGGGGAAGGAGACTGTAAGAATTTTTTCCTGAAATGGAATGGGGAGATAAGATCAAGTGAAAAGGAGCAGAGCATGCTGACACATCTAGATGCACAGAAGCCAGTAAATATGCAAATAGGCAGCCATTTCTACCAAGAGTGCAAGAAGCCAGTAACATTCAAAACCAACTTCAATTCTGCTAAAATATATTGCATTAAAGCAAGAGAGACAAGTCCAGCACAGAACTATACAGAACAGTTCCCTTTGACCAAGACAGCTTTACTTCTCATTCAAGGAAACGCTGGCCAAAGGTTTCTATTCAAAAAATGTCTCCACTTTCAATATCACAGTATTTATGAATCACTTTGGACATTTACCTTTTAGTATTCTAATTTAGAAGTACTATAAAAAAGACTCTACATAAAGCTGTAAACCACCCTGACAAAGCTGCATCCATTACCAGTTACAAACCCTTCCACAAACCAGGAAAGAGCTTGTTGCCCTGAAGCCACAAACAGCAAATTTCACACAAGATTTCAGAGAGAGGAGAAAATAAAGGCTGTATTGACCATGCATCCCTGAAGACGGATATTACAGAGCAAGAACTAAAGTTTACGTGACTTGATAGCAGATGAGAAACTCGGGAGAGCTGTTTCCAAAAGGCAATACTTGGACATCCATCTGTTGTCCTTGAAGTTTTGAGAGACACACCAAGCAGAAATATATATAGATATGAAAATATGAAATATATAAATGATTTATTTATATATCTATATGAAATATAGATATGTGAAATAAATATATACATATGGAAACACCAGAGCCAAAGAAAGCATTTCTTTTTATTTTGACTTCATTTTAACTGCCTGCCACCTCTGAATCAGAGACAGAAGCTCAAAGGCCAGTTTTGGATACAGCCCGAGACATGCATTTTGCACATTTATAAGCAAGAGCAAAAGCAGCTCTTCCGTACTATGACAGAGACTGAACTCAGCTTCAGTAACTTATTTCATTCAATGAGCCTGTTTCCTAAGAGAGGACAAAAAGTACTCCAACTAGGACACCTGCCTGACAGCCCTTGGCTTCTCTTCTGAGACAAAGTACACAGGGAAGTCAGCTACCTAACGAGCATGGAGAACTTCAGCAATTTTCAGTATCAAAAAATAAGTACGTACAAAATCTAGGAAGATGTAAAAAAGAAAAAAAATCAGATCTTTCCAGGCTGAATAAGCCTCCCACATATGGCACAATACAACAGAAACAATTTACCCAGAAATGTAAGCCACTGCAGAGAGATTAAAGCAACCTACAACTCTCCAAAAGCAGGACCTGTAGCCAGCAGTGAGGATTCAGGTATTACCACTTGCTGGAAACCACCTCTAGATCTCTCCATACCTGTGGTAAACATAACAGATAGCAATTTAACAAGAGATCGCTCAGCAAAACTCACAGCACTGAAGCTCCCGAAGAAAGGTTATAACAAAACACGTTTGCTGACAGGGAGGCTAAATGGAGACACAGGAAGGGTTCATGAGGGCCTGCTCTAGGAGAGAAGAGGTGCACAAAGAAGAAGGGAAGAGACAAGCGATTGCAAAATGCCAGACCGTGAAACACCCATGCTCAATATGTGCTCCTTCCATCACAGCCACCCCAAGCACTGAACTGGAAGCTAATTCCCTACTGTCCAGAAAGCACCCGGTGACACGGCTTGCAGTCTCTCTCATGTAGTAGTCCTCCTGCAGCTGCAGGAAAACATTAGTACCTTTTCCTATGTTTGCTTGAATTTCACACCCACTCTTGTTGGTTGGCTACAGCATATGCTCAGAATTCAGTTATCCGTATTCAGAGGCTGAGATAATTTAGATTTTCATTGCCAGTGTTAAGAACAAGCCTCAGAGCTATACACTGAGGCCCTGGAATTTAAATATACGATAACACTGTAAATAAAAGGAAACAAATTCCTTAAGGAAAACCTTTTCACATACCAGATCAGTTCCCAATAGTAACTGCTCTGCTTTGACAAGAGATAAATATTTACAGTCTAGAACAGAGAACACCTTGTGTTGCAATACTAGAAATGCAAGCCTCATCAGTCCCCAGCATACTTAAGAGGTTATTTTGATTTTTTAAAAAAAACAAAAAAAAACAAAAAAAACCAAAAAAAAAAACCAAACAATCTGAGTACTTAGAAGCACACACATTAGTCTGCTCATTTACACCACCAAAACAAAAAACTGAAGGTAGTCATACAGAGAAATTGTCAAACATACTGAATCCAGAACAGATTTTCACAAAAGGAGACCTCACCCCCCAGGGAATGTAGACAGTTTACAGCAAAAGTCTAAATTATTGCCAAGAATATGCTGCCTTTTTTTTTTTTTTTTTTTTTT
>JAYKAV010003096.1:466720-477787 GCA_035582835.1 Phoebastria nigripes
TAATGGACTGACCATCCAGCAAAACACAACAATTTTTTTTTTTTTTTTCTTTTATTTAAATATAGCCTAACTTGCTCCTCTTAAAAGTTGCTCTAGTGAATGTAGACACTGAAGATTTTTCTTAATGGGGCAAAAAGGCAGCAAGGAGGATCAGATGTCCATATCAAACTCCTCGGATTGGGGGGGTACCACACTGGGAATACCCTTGGAAGAGGGAAGAGAAAGCTCAGGCTCTAGTTCGTTAGGCTATCTCTCTCAGCTTCCAGTGTGCCTCCCAACCTCCTGGCTTGATCAGCTCCTTCCAGCAAAGGAAAGAATGTGGGGAATGTCATTCATAATGGCACTTGGGAAGATCTAGGAGTTGAAAGTATACAATAACTGGATATCCTCCTCACGAGGAGGGGTGATAAGCCCCATGCAAGGAAGATGCTCTCATTTCTAGCATTAGATAGCCGCGTCTCAAGTTGCTTGGCTTTTCTGCCATTTTATATGAGGTAAATACCTAATTAAACATGAATGCAATTTATTTTTTATCCTGTCTATGCAGTCCTAACTCCAATTTCTAACAGGACCTGCACAATGACAGCCTGGTTTAGCTGTTACACTACAGGATTTCTACCTGGAGTGTAATATTCCTCACCCAACTGCTATTTGGGCTTTTATGGCACATGCCCTTTGAAGTGCAGCAGTCTGGCCGCCGGTAGGCTTATGGAAGAGTTCAATGTCTAAGAGTCTCAGTTTTCTTACTTCCTTCTCCTCTTACAATGGAATCATTACCTTGTGCAAAACTCTCCTGCCTTGACCTCACTCATGCCATGGCCAGCATTACTCTGTGATACCATCTCCGCAATCAGTCAAGCGCTCTGCCTTATGTTCTGTGCACAAGTTCTTCATTTGCTCCCCTGCTTTCAGCATCCCTGTACATCAGTTTATTTTTAGACCAGCATTTTTATAGCAAAGACCAGAAGCAGCACACTTTCAGTGCCAAACTGAATTCAGCTGAGATTTCTAGTACTGTCATTAATTGACATAAGGACACTTTAGTCTGATGGTCACAGAAAACTGGTACTAGCTATATGTCTGCCATCCAGGACGACTGTCGACTCCTGGGCACTCACTGCAGCGCTCTCCCAACTGCCCCACACCACCACCCCCAGGTTGCCAGCCAGTTCACAAAGATCAGCCCAGTATTGCCCAAAAGGAATTCACACCATTCACCTCTCCACCAAAAGAATGGCTCATGCTTTGTTTTTTCATGTGTGTGCAAGCTTTCTGCACTGAGAAGGATTTGATCCCCCCCTAAACAGAACACCAGCTATCTTTACACTTGCAGTGCCACAGACCAGACAAAAGAATCAGATTCATCAGGTACCACCACCTATTTCTGTTTACAAAGCATAACCTAGTACAGGAAACATCAGCAAAAGATACCCATATACAGCCACAGAGGCGAACAAGACCATGTAATCTGTGTAAATCCACCCAAAACCAGCATGGATTGCTCATAAAATTGTATAGTAAAAGTCTTTTCTATTTTCAATGATTCACAGAATGTGCTCATGAACAAAGACTTCAACTTACAAGGCCATCTTCTTCAAGGTCTACTGTAGCCAATAACAGAGCTACAGTTTGCCCTGAAATCACATCAATACATACATCAACATAAGCCCTTTTGTCTACTGATCCAGAAGTATCTAGCTCTTCTGCATTATGCTAAGTTTGATAATTTATAACGTAAAAACTCAGATTACCGTTCTCGGTCACAAGTTCCCTTGCACCGCTTTGTAGTTTTTGCGGAGCTTCAAGCAAGAAGGTTTGTTGTTTTTTTAATGCTAAGACTTCATTCACAATTATGATTAAGCCCATCATCAAATCCACCATTCAAGGCACAGGGAGCAGATGAGGCAGCAGCCTGTCTTCAGTGCAGTGCGTAGCACTGACTTCTGTACAGGGATGAAGAAAAGCCCAGTAGAAAGATAGGCGAGTACAGCCCCYAACGAAGTATTCAATACCTACCACATGCAATCAGAATAAATTCCCTGCTGTTCACTTCTAGTTCTCTCCCTCCTCCTTTGATCGTGCTTCCAGGCTAAAAATCCTGTGAGAGGCACTGTTCATTCAAATGCATCCTTCAGGCTCTACCAAGTTCTGACAGCAGGTAAGAGTTGGGGGAAATAAATAAGTAAATAAGATTTTCTCCCAACCAAAGCACTGCCATTAGATTCCAACAGAAAATCAGTCTTGTGTAGGAGAAGTGCACAACAGAATCCATAAGGAAAATAATTCCTTTTAGGAGGCTCATTTACATCAAGTAGGTGAGGAAAAAGTGAAATGCAAATGCAGATCACGGTAGCCAATTTGTGTTCCAGTCCACTCAGCGGGATATCTAACACTAGATTCAAACATACCTGACTGCGTGTGGCTTCTTCATCTTGCTTTCCCTTCCTCTTCATCACAGAATGAAGACAAGACACAAAGTTTTGAGCATACTCACTACCAAACACATCTGGTCCTTGCTTCATCACGCTGCTGCTGAGTAAGAGCAGCAGCAACAGAACTAAACCTGGAGAACTTCAGTTAGTTTGTGACAGCAACCACCCACCTACAGCAGAGGTGAGGTTTACAGAAATCCAGGGGCTGGTTTGTTGACTAACAGCAGAAAACAACAGCAACGGACCAGGCTTTCTGCTTTGCACATGGAGCAAGAAAGGGTTGTGCTTAGCACCAACCCAACAAAGATCCTGCTACCATCGTAGGGAGCCATTCCTTTCACTGACCCTGAAGACGCTACAGCAGCACAAACCAGAAACTGCACTGTCTCCTTGAGAAGGCGGCACAAAGCAGCAGGAAACTGCACCTTACTGCTTTCTTGCCCTCTCCAGTTTTATAAAAGGTGCATCTCAAGGTTTATAAAAGGTTTTATAAAAGGTTCATCTCCTCCAACAAGACCTCCACAAGAAACATGACCCGATATCTTCTGAGATATTCCAGAAAGATGTCTGTGCTCCCTTTTTCCCCAAACGGTCTAAAGAAGTAAGCCAGGCTTCTCAGCAGGGTGTACATCCTGCTGTGCTGCAAGAGTCCAACCTCCGAAACAGTCCTGCTACCTTGCTCATACCATGACTTGGAGAAGTCCCCTCCAGGCTCAGCCAAAGCACTAGGTACAGCAACTTTTTTTTTAAAGTCTATGCTGGCTGGAGAAGCAACTCTGGTTTTGTTTGAAGAAACGAGTTCCATCTATGCAGTGCTCTAAAATATAATCCAGCCTGCAGGAAAGCTCAGTTTTACCTACAAATTCTCCTTCTAGGACCCATCTTGCCTGACCGTCTGCACCACAGGTCTTCTCTTTCCACTGGTCCTTGGGAATTAGATAACCTTTACATTCTTACTTCTTCACAATTTGAGCCACTGCATTCAAAGTCAAGGCCAATAGCCCATCTTTCATGTCATCCTACCTCTTCCAAATTAGCCAATATTCACAAATACCTGCCCCATGAGCACTGCATTTCCAGAGTGGAGACTTTCCCCTTCTCGCCAYCGCACTCACACCCTTCCCTGAGCTACCAAGCTCTCAAAGTTAAAACTCACGGACTATTCCATTTTTCAGAATCCTCAGCGTTTTAAAAGGGTTAATTATGCAACTTTCCTTCACTTGATTTAACATGTCACTTTTGTGCACATTATTTGAGCAGAACAGCAAATCTTACAGCTCTAAATTTTATATCAACCCGCAGCAAGGCAGCAGGCCAGTTTTTTGCTCACCACAAGAACTACCTGTATTCGGGATTTTAACGGAATCTGGAACAAACACTAACAAAAATTAGATATAGTTCCCATTGGGAAAACTGTAACTTTCTTAATACTTTGAACAACACTCCCTTTCTGAATACTTGTTGGGAACAGCATACAACAGAATTAATTCATTGTTTCAGGCTTACGTTTTGGATCCTTTTCTTGGAGCGATGCACACAAGACAAAAGTTTTGTCAACACAACACCAGAACTAACTTGAGCATTTTCCTACAGAGCAAACATAACATAAGCTTTTCCTATTAGCATATCAGGAAAATGCAACACAGTAAAAGTATGTTAACTGCCTAGAGATAACTTCATGAAAGCTACAGGTTTTTACTGAAATAAAATGAAAACTCAAATGGGAAGACAAGTTGGAAAACACTGGGGGAAAGGGGAACAGTAATGTGCTCATCTACCTTTAATCTTGAAGAGCAAATTTGAATAACTACTTATTCAACATGAAATGCTCAAAGACATTAGTGCGGACGCAGCTGTGATGCTACACCTTCCTACCAGTGTCCTACGCGCAATCGCAGAGAGGACAGAGCAGCACCAGTTCAGGCAAGTACAACACCCTGCAATATCTTACACACCAGTACTAGCAACAGGCCAGTTATGAATAACTGCTATTTCTCAAATTTAAGTTAAAGCAAATTATATCAGCAAACTAATGCTATCGTGTGCATTTAACAAATGAAATTTGATTTTACATAGAATGAGATACAGTATACTAATGTTCACAGAATTTAACAGTAATTAAGTCTTACTGACAGGCACCTCATTAAAGCACCAGTTCTTCAGAAAAATTAATAAAGTGAATTATTTCCTACGTGTGAAATACCAAAATTCTTCACTACTCATAAAAGATAAATGGAGTTAAGTTCAATTGGATGTCAGCATTCACCAGAATGAAAAGAACGACATGCTTAAAAAGATCATTTAAAACAATACATTGCTATGCTGCCAGCGCCCAATCTGGGATGTTAATCTCCTATACGTTATTTTACCCTATGATTGCAAAAAACAAAACCCTTACAATACAATTCTTAATCCAACAGCTTACTGGCTTGTTATAAAATGTACAGATGCACATATCCAGGAAAGGTCTACAGGAGATCAAACTTGAAAGAAAACAAAAGAGTGAACACAGCAACAAACCCAGATGTGGCAGCCAGATTGTACCCAAGGCAGGGTCTTCAACTTGCTGAAATGCAAGTCACATCTGCAACMCAGAAAGCTGAAAAACTTGCCAAAAGTTTTCCTAGACATCATTGCCTCGTGGGCAACACGCTGCCACAGCAACACTTTGTCATATCCTATGGATTTGTCCAAACTACTGTAATGATGCCTCAAAGAAAGGAGCTCTTCCTTCCTCAGACCTTGGATAAGCCACATTAGCTGCACACATCGCCTTCAGCCTCCAGCTCCCCCCATCACCTCTCTGGCTCCTTTCTGGACCTCAACCAAACTAAATGGCTGTCTCAGAGGACTCTCAGCATTAAAACAAAAAAAAAACAAAAAAAACCCAAAAACAACAAAAAAACTAACACACACACACAAAAAAAAACCACCCACACACCAACAAAAAAAAAAAACAACTAACAAAACCTAATCTTGATCAAACTAAAAAGAGGTTTCTTATTAGCCTAAGATCCAATTTTCAAATTGCAACTTCTTGGTTTTTAAATGCTTCTTGTATGAGGAACAATCATTTGATGAGGGCAGACAGCTAAGTGTGCCCATGACCGCAAGTCAACACACATTCCTCTGCACTAGTAGATGGCAGTTTGAAGCAGATTTTAATCAAACTTTTCTGAGGTAATATCCAATAGGAAAACATGAAGGGAAAAAAAAAAAAAAAAAGAAGTTGATCAAGATGTGTCTAGTAATGAATGCCATGAAAAAAAGACCGAATTTTTATAGAGGAAGGCCAAGCAGTAATTCCTTGCAAAGGGAAAACCACAGAAGCTTTCCAAGAGATTTTACAGTCTTTTCCTAATTGTTCCCTTTTTCAACATCATTATGCAACCTCTCTATGCTTTCCTGCTTCTCTACCCCACTTATTTTACCCATTTCCCTTCCCCCCTCCAACTTCTTTTAAATTTTGTGAGGCAGCTCCTTTAAGATAGCCAGAAATACACTGCATATTTGCCTCTTCTCCTCCTCTCAGTTTAAACTGCCCAAGTCTTTCCGGTGAAGAAGCATTGCCCAAAATCTGCTTGCTATTCAAGCAGTCCTGGCAATGACAAGCATCACTTCATGAATCATCTGTTACATATCGCCTTATCAACATGGTCCACTGCAGGATAAAGTAAACCTGGCCCACTTCAGTTTTCTGCATAACACAATCAAAATGCAAGTGGCATTAATTACTAGAGCGGTCYGAGGAGTCCCTTCATCCAAGGACTCAAATATAGAGACAATATATGTAAGAAACAATCTAAATGGAATCAGAATGCTAAGACGCATTTCCTCCCCCACCACACGCAGCTTTTACTTCAATTCTTTAGAAGACTATTTAGCCCTTTTACTAGGTAACAATATTGCCACATTTCTAATTATTAAAGCAGACAGCCTTAGCGTTTCTGCTGTTTCTCAGCTTAAACAGTTTGAGGCAAAACCACATATTTTCATGGGGTTTCCCCCCGGCTCCCCCTAGACCTCCGAGATCAGCAAGCAAGCTGAGGAGAACCAGGTTCCTTTCATTGCTTTGGAGCATTGGTATGCTTGGACCTGGGGAACCTGGAAGTAAAAGTAAATCGAAAACAGAAGCTATTTATTAGGGAAGTGGACTCAAAACTGAAAAGCAATTTTGAATTCAGTGGCAAGACACATCCTGTCAGCTTCACTGTCTAGTAACACATGCTTTTACAAAAGCACAAACTCAAAGGATTCCAGCAGGAGTCTGATAAAATCTAAACCCAATGGCTGGCCTTGTAGACTAGGCAGCAGGATTGAAAAAGATTACAGAAAAGCAATGGGATAACTGGAAACAAGCTAAAGGTAAACTGGAAGAGCAATGAAGTAGAAGATGACACCACCAAAGAAGTCAGCAAGAAGACTTAAGAATACTTGGCAAATATTTAATGAATGTCATTACCAGTGTCCAAATAACATGTTCAATTAATATTTCTTTGTGGTTTGTGACAAGCTTTGCCGTTTGCAACAGGCTAGCATCAGATACTATTCAGCAAATAAACTCTTCTGGTAATATTACCGTGTGTACTCAACCATAGATGCAAGACAAGTAAAAGTATGGTCCCAAGGGTTTGGGGTTTTGTATTATACAGATATACATACACACACACACACAATGCCAAGGAGCATTTTCTTCTGCTAAATACAAATATACACAATGCCAAAGAGTGTAACACAATCACTTCTTTAACTGGAAGAGGACACCAAAGAAATGTTTTAACGCCAGGATTAAGTTGGCACAGATGGGCAGTGAGCATTCAGGTTTTCAAACCCTGAAGAGAGCACCACGTTAGCACACACTTACGCCACTTAACCCAGACAGCCGCGTGCTACCCTTGAGAAAATACGAGGACAACTAGTTACTGTGACCTTACAAAAGGTACAGCATGGCATACAAGCATTAGAGGAATGCATCAAGCAATCAAAAGTGCCAAAAACAAAGACAGTAGTCTTTCAGTGGAGCATGCCCAATATTCAGCTGATCAAGAACATAAACACCCCACATTAAATTGTCAGTTTGCCCTCCTTAAGGTAAGGCTGTGCAACAAGTTTTAAAAGACACTCAACACACTAACTCCTTTCAGCACAAGTTATTTGATAAGCACATTTGTGAGCAATCCATTGTAAAAGCTCTTGCCTATTCTCAGCTCTGGAAGATGAAAGAAATTTGGCCTAGAATATTTGACCCTATCACATACTATGTGTTTGGTGGCAAGTTTTTGTCTCAACACTTTGTTTTAAATGTGTTTGGGCACATTGATGTATAGAAAGTCTGTAGCTTCCTCAGATTTGAAACCTACAAATGATCATAGAAGGCAAGTTTCAGGCATTGCTCCAAGTTTCTGAATCACAGATACACCTTAAGATGGCTTTAAAAACTCTATTAACCAGAATGCACAAAGCCATTTCAAAGATCAATTAAGAGGGCAATCTAATCTAAAACCATGGGCTCCTGGTCAATTTTAACCTTTATTTTTAACAAGTCCTACTCCTCACCCTTGCAGATCAACATGTGATTTAGGGTTGAAGACTGAGATCAACTCCACCTTTTCAGCAGTCTAAAAACAGCCAGCTCCCGTGCTTCCACCTCTGCCCATGGTAGAAGGCAAAGAGAAAAACAAGCACTCACCATGGGAGCAGAAAGTCACACTTGTTCAGGCTGCTGCTTTTGAGGGATGTGCAAGCCACAYGGCAGGCAAGCTATCTGCTCATGGTGAAAGCAGAAAGACCTGACCTTGGAAAGGTTGGACAGAGCTTCCTTCCAAAACCATCCGTAATCTAACGCAGGTCCATGGGACCTGCAAACCTTTTCCAATCTAGATACTCCAAGAGTTCGGGAGGCAGCCTGGAGTTCAAGCCSTTGAAGATCTGGGCAAAATGCATTTCTTCAAGACAACCCACTGCAATCTGCATCCACCTAAATATCTCTTATCAGCTCCTGTTACTAGGTAACTTCATCAGAAGTTCATCAATTTGCAGGTGTCTGTAAACACACCACTCCGAGCTAAAAAAAACTCATTTTAAGTGTGTTGTTGTTTTTCCRCTTTTCTGCATTAATGGGACACTGCCTGTGAAACACGAGCACAGCAAAGCAGAAAGTTGCATCTTGACCAATACAAAGATTAACATATGCAAGAAACTACTTCTTCTGTTTTATTCTTTTGGCTAGTAAGTCACCATCAAAAGGCAAACTAACTTCCACTAAGGAGTTCATCTGCATTGCACATCAGGACCTTGGTGTCCTGAACCTGCTATCAACCTGGGGCTGATGGACGCTCCCTGGACTTCTCAAGAACTTCTTCACTGCTTTCTCTTGGTGCTGACCACAAGTTCAGTAGCTCACACCTGCCAGTTTTCTTCTGCTTTAGGATAGTTTGTTGGACATCACACTACACAAACACACACTGCTCAACAAACATTTCCTCCCAAAGGAATAAGAACTTTCGTGCCATACGTATGCTTTTCTTTCATGCCTCCATTCCATTAAGTAAATGACAAATTCCTCTGGTATTCTGAGGTAATTTTCAAAATGCATTTCATGCGTTTTCTAATCGGTCCACTTTCTAAAGCCAAGTCCTGAAGCAAAACCAAAGAAATTATAGGATGGCAAAGTTAAATTTTAAAGATTTTTGGATTTTTTTTGCCCCCTAAGCTCAGACAACCAAGGGCACAGCTTAATATCAGCAATTAAAATCTGTCAGATGCGCATGTTAAAACACGCCATCCAAATACGAAGAAAAGTATACAATCCTGGAAAGCCATGTCTTACACATTTCGCTTTATACAGAAAATCTGCAGCCGCTAAAACTTACTCTTTCTAACTGGGTGGCATTTTACATTTCCAAATGTAATTGAGTGAACATGTTGCCATGGTTACAGTAGGATTCTGCAATAACTTTGTTGCCTTGTAATTGCTGTATATTTGTATACAAGCAGCTGAGCTTTCTTAATTCAATGCCCTCTTAACTCTTTCAGAAAGGCTGCGGAGCAACAACGGCAGCTTTTAGGCTGAAAACTCCATACAGCAGTGGTGGAAATATCAGAAACGATTAAAACTCAGTGCCACGACAGACCGCATTACAAAAAAAAAAAAAAACCGAAACCTTGCCAAGAACCAGATTATTATATAAACTTCAGAGCTCCTTAGCTTTTAAAAATGTTGACGTTAAAAAAAGTCCAATTCAGATAATTAACTCCAGGTAGCTTTTGGCAACAACCGAAAGCACTTTGACGGCAGCGAATAGAGCACAAGTCCCATTTATTGACAGTACATAATACCAGTAAATCAAAATGGATTGGCAAGGAGATTATTCACTCAACAGTGAAATTCACTGTAGCACGGAGGGCCAAAATAATACTTGCTCCATCTCTTCAGTCTCAAATTAGCATTATGAAGACAACAGATTACAGCTGCTGGAAACAAGCATGAAATAAAGCTGCCTGTTGAGAAGAAACAGAGAACACCAGAGAGCACCTATACCCTGCTCCACCACCCTGAGCTGCATGCCCCATCCCAGATTTACAAGTGATTTTCACATCCTGAATCCACCCACACCTTTCCAACACAGATCCCACTTCTTAGTAACATTTTTAGACCTGTAATCCAGTCTGGAATATCAGGCAAGCCTGTAACATAAAATCCGCTCTTATGGCCAGAAAACAAGCGTTTGCGGTGACAAGCCTAATTTATGCAAATCTTCTGAAGCAGGCTATTGACAAGCAAACAACAACAACAAAAAAAAAAACCAACCCCTTCCACTATCATGAAATGCATGCACAAAACAATTACGCAAGTGTTTTGAATAAAGGGCAGGTTTACTTCCCTTTAAATGGTACACAGCACCCAGCTATAGTGTCAAATAATTGTTATGTAAATACATTTGCTTGCTGAAGATGTCATGCTGCGTTCGCCACGCCACAAACACTCAAAAGATAACACTTAAGGAGCCGAGGGATTGCACAGCATCTTTCCTGATAAATTCCTGCAGCAAAACCCACACGCAACTGCTCAGCAACACCTCCCTTCGCGCTCCTCCGAACGCGTTATAAGCTGCTTTTTTTTTTTTTTTTTTTTTTTTTTTTTTGTTGTTGTTGTTAATTTATCATTGCACAAACCAACACTTTACATTTCGGAGCGGCACACGCACTTTATTCACCACCAGCTCCCCAAAACGCACATTTTGGGGGGAGAAGCCGCAGCCAGCGGCTGAGGACGGAGCCCTACCTCGCCGTGGACCTGTCATTTTCCCTTGCAGCCCAACATTACCTCAGGACTTCCAAAAAGCGCGGTGATGCTGAGGAGAATACCCCTTGTTTTCTCCCCCTAGTTACAAAAAAAAGCCATTTTTAACGATTTTCTTGAGGGGGTTGGTGCCCCGGGGACCGGGGCGACCGCCTTGGCCCAGCCCGGGAGCCGCTGCCCCGTCAGGCAGCCCCGGCGCGAGCCGCGTTCCGGCGGGGAGCCCGGCGGGGCCGCGGGCGGAGCCGGCCCCGACAGAAACTTTCCCCAAGTCCCGCGTTATTCCCGGGGCGGGGAGCGTGGCGGGGGAAGAACCGACCCCGGGCCGCGGCCCGC
>JAYKAV010003096.1:478772-505475 GCA_035582835.1 Phoebastria nigripes
CACGCCTCGTGGCGCGCGGCCCATCGCCTAGGCGACGGCGCGGCGCGGGGGGCTCCGGCCGCTGTCCGCCATGTCGGCGGCGGGCCCGCAGCCCCTCGGGGAGCGGCGGCGAAGCCCAGCCCGTGCCGGGGCAGCCGGCCTCGGAGGCGGGATGGGAGCCCGGAGCGGGGTTCGGGTCTCCGAGGCCGGCTGCCCCTGGGCAGACCGGGCCCCCTCAGCCTTGGAGGCCCAGGCGGGCAGGGACCCTCAGTCGCCAGCTTGGGCGCAGCAGCCGCATCCAAAACGCGACTGCGCGGCTTTCTGTACAAACAGCTGGAGGGGAGCCAGGGCTGTGATGGAGCGCTTGCTGAGCACCATCCCCTCCCATCTGGTGACCGTCCTCGCCCCGTTGCCGCGTGGCCGAGAACAAACTGCATGTGTCTGAGGACCAGCGTGAAGTGAGGAGACCTCCACGCAGTACYGGGCAGCGGTTTCTAGAAAGTCCTGCAAGTGCGGCAAACTCCTCTTTTCCCCCGTCTCTCCTTGACCCGCTGCTGCCTGTAGTTTCCTCCACAGTTTCAGCTGTATCTACCAGAAGGTGGAAATGTAGCAGAAAGAAAAACTCAAATCTAGATTAATTTGGCTGTGGGAAACATGAGGTGGAGGACAGAACTAGTAGAGAAACAACTGTGGTGAGGCATTCCTTTGAAGTTAATTCTTCTACCTGTAACAAGAAAAGTTATGCATTCTTTTGTCTTCTTTCCTTAGCGGTTTGACTTATCTGAAACTATGGATTTTTGATTCTCAGGATACTAATGGAGATGGATTAACTAGAAATACCATAGAAAATTCAAGCCATAGCAGATAGATAGTATTTTAATAGAATTTGAAACTTTTTTGGTCAGTTTTCTGCATCCAAGATCCCACTCCTGAAGTGTGTTTTTCTTTTATCCATCAAGTGTTATCTATAAAAAATGGCTAAGTCCACTGCTTTTAATAGCAAACAGCTGACTCAAGATACAAAAAATGAAAAGGGGAGAGCATAGTTCAAAATCTTTACAAATCTTTGCCTGAATTACCAAGAGTAAAAAAAAAAAAAAAAAAAAGGAATTGTTCAGCATACTTACCTCTACCCATGCTTTCCTAGCAACCATTCAACATTTAATTGATTTTTCTATTTTCTAAAGAATTACCCTATTGAACTGTCAAGTCTTCTCTAGCTGCAGTTTCTTGATTGGCCAAGCCCATGGCTGGCACAGCTCTCATTTCACTTGCATTTTGTTGTTTTACCTTTGACTAGCACAATGCCTGAAACTAAGAAGTCACGCTGCAAATGTTCTGTTTCACGGGAAGCAAAATATATCAGCATCTGTATTAGCTGGTGCCAGAAAGCTCAGCCGGGGGATACCTGTGAGGCATGCTCTGATGGGAACATCCTGCCTGAGATGCATTAGATAACCATCAGGCTTCACTGAAGAGATCTCCAATGGCCAAGGAAAGTCTAAGTCTCAAATGCCATGACATCAAATATTATTACTCCCTTTTTTCGTGATGGCCGTTAACCTTTTTTTGAAGGTAAGCCACCATGGTACTCCTAGAAAGAAGACGACCCCTTTTCTGTTCAGTTCCATTCTGTCTGAGGTGAAGGCCATCTGCACGGTGTTCAAACCTCTCCTCTTCCATCCAAGTACAGCTTGCAGAGGGTTCTTGTACTTCACGTAGGTGGAGCCCTTGGCTTGCACAGAGTTAAAGGAGTTAATGATACCTGCCCCGTGGGCACAGTGGTCTGCTTTCACACCTCTTGTAGCAGTCAGGGTCCTAGAGTGCAGTCACTGTGCCGTACTCATAGCCCATTAAATACATGGGGACTTCCCACTTAGCTTTCAAGGAATTTCTTAACATCCTTGACTAAGACAATATGAAACATAACATTCCTATTCGTAGGCAGCCATCCCAGCACACTTCTGGTGGTTTTGATTAATTGGTTCTTGCTAAATTGTTTTTAAACTTCCAGATTTTCCTTAAAGAAAATTGAACTCCTGTAGTTCAGCCATCTGGATTTACATAAATTCTGGGACCTGATGGGAATTGCTAACAACTTTGTCCCTCCCTCAAAATTTACATATACATGGTAGTATATAAACACCCCTGCTTTTTTTTTTTTTTTTTTCTTTTTGAGATGTTTAGCAACTACATTTCCATTTGAAAGGGCCACCCATCTAAAAATCCTTGCCATATTGATCTGACCCCTACAGTTGCTTTTTTTCCCATGCTGTGAACAACATGCTCAGGTCTTGGCAGAGGTCAGAATTACTCTGACAGTTCCATCAGCAATAGCATCCCATTAACTTAAGCTTTCCAGTCTTACTTGATTTTTAAGAGATTAATTTTTTACTGTCAACTTACAACAAACATTACATTTTGATTATTCTAAGCTTGAGCATACAGGCAGCATGGCCTGCCTTGGAGAAGGCCTGAAGTTTTGGAATATTGTCCCTGTAATCTGCACCTAAGAACACCACTGGCATGAAGAACACCACTTCTGCATAAAGCTGAAGCCCTTTTTGTTTCATTTTTAGCTTATATTGGCTTGTGGGCTTGTTTGTTTGTTGTTCTTTGGTCGGTGAGGTTTTAGGTTTCCTCGTATGGTTGTTCTGCTGTCTTTATTCAGGGCCAGTTTGTGTGCTCACATGCATGTGTGTATGTGTGTATAAATAAGCTCCTAAATTATTTTTAAGTGTCAAGAGATGTATGGGTGTAAGTGCTTTAGGACTAGAAGTTTACTAATGCTGACTGTGTAGCTGACAAGGTAATATTTGCAAACGCTACGAGTTCCTCAGTGGATCTAATGATGGGTGGTCAGCGTAGGACCCGTCTGTGGGCAGCCAGGTGGCTGTCTGCCCTCTCTTGCGGCTCCCCATTTCTGGTACAGCTGGAAGATGGTTTGGTCACCAACATGAGTTACAAACAACATTTTCCCTAAGTGGTCATTGCAGCTTCTAAACTTAACGGAGCCCAGAGGTCCCCTGTCCCTATACCCTCAACACTGAGGGTTGGATGTTCTACTGCAGACCCCTTCTCTTGGCTACGAACCGCAGACGCTACTCCCTTGCTGCATCAGTTGCCTCCAATGCTTTCTGCATTGCTGAAGTAGTTTAAAAAGAGGAAACAAGAGAAGAAAAATTGTGCCTTAAAAGTTGCCATGGAGTATAAGTTTTATCTTCAAAATTTGATTGATGCAGTACTAGTGGTTGTGGGTGTGAATATGTGTATCTATTAATATCCAGTCTAGGCTAACCTGTGCATAATGACAGAAAATTAAACCTTGTCATTGTTCATGTAAATTAGAGCTCAGAGATTAACAAGAAAAAGTATTCTTCCTAGATGTTAAATCCAACCATATATAGCATAGTCTGTTTTTACTGTAATTGCAGCTGAAAAGTTTACTCAGAAGCCATTTGAAGTAAAAAATAAAAATAAAAAAAAAAAAATTGGCAGAGCTAATTCATAAAGACTTAAATAAAATGCAATTACAGAACTTCCCGCCTACCTCCACCTCATCTTTAGCTGAACTCTACTTCTTGTTTGTCAGGAATGGTTCCATTTTTCATGTTCTTAAGCAGGAAACAGCCATCACAACACTCCAGCTAATTTCCCTCTCTAGTAACATGGATCTGGTGAAAGTAAAATAGGGTGCCTYAGCTTTCCACTCTAATATTGCCTCTCCCACCACCTCCTTGGCCAAAGAAAAGAGTATCATGTTAGGAAGAAAGCCAGCAGGAACTTCCTCTAGAGACCTACTCCAAGTGCCAGTGCCACTTGCATCTTTAGAGAAGGTCAAGCCTAGACACAAGTTTCTACCTGGTGATTGCTTTCCCTTCTTCCTCCTGATCAGTTGGTTGCCATCATTGCTCTCCCTTGATATTTCTCTCCCGCCAGCCACCCTTCTTTGCTTTATCTCCCACTCCCATCTGTTCTGCATCCTTCCTACAGCTTACTTATTTACTCCTTTCTGCCATCAAAAAAAACCCCAACAAACCAACCAGAGTTAAGACACAGCTGTAATAGAACAGAGAATGTTAAATTTACATTGCCCCACTCCTGCATTTTCATCTGACATACCTTTTTTTTGTTTTTTTCCTGGTGAATTTTGCTTCGGCTGGGACTCCTTGTATCTTTGTGCAATACCCTTGCAGAGAGAGACTTCTCTTTTTTGCTGTGCTACGAAATCTGTCTTCTGTGCAGAGCACTCCTGTCTGGCTTAATGTGAGCTGTAAAGGAGAACAAGGTGGTTCTCCTCCACTTAAGGGAGTGCCTGTTGAAGCTGAAGAAGCCTGTATTTGGCTGCAGAAGCTATTTCTCCAGCTTGTCTGCAGACCCAACACTTCATCAAGTCTTCATCACTCAAGGACTGAAAAGCTTAAATTCTGAAGCATTAAGAGCCAGTCTCTAAGAAACAAGTTATTGCTGTTGTCTTGGACAAACTCAAGTCCCTGTCCCCCACTTGGAAAAAAAAAAGCGAATGAAGTTCAAAGTAAAGGTCATAATGTAGAATTTGCTCTCCCCTTCATATTTATGCTTTTTAAAAAACCTATCATATGTATTGTCTCTCAAATTAAACTCTTTATTTCAGTAATATCAAGTACAGAATACACGGCGCTGCAATGCAATGATGTCACCGAATGCAAGAATTAGTGACAGTAGATTAGACAGCCACACAACAGGCAGCGCTTACTTCCCATGCTGGAGGTTTGGTGGAGGCTCAGTGCAACACAGCTGGAAGCTCACACCCGCATGTTTGCTGCAGAGATGTCAGGTAGCTTAGCTCCAGTATGTTCCGCCCCTGAATTACACCTGGAAATAGCCATCCTGTGCAGCTTGGATAGCAGGGGCAACTGCTTTCTTCTTTGAGGTGCAGTAAGGAAAAGTCATGTTGCTGCTGTTTGAAAAGTCAGGGTAAGGAAGATRTAAACTGAAAAAGTAGAAAACTTACTGAAAAAGTTTACATATGAAGACTGCTAATGAAGATACATGGGATCGTCATGGCAGTCATTTTATCATAAGCACAATACACTTTTTAAATAAGTTTCCTTGCTAAAACTTGTTTTGAAGAATTTTTGCTGGATTTTATAAACTCCATATTTATTTAGCAATAAGAGCTATGCTCTCAACTGTATTATATAGAGAAGAAATGTTCTGCAGCCATTACAAACCACTGTCCCAAAGTTCTTAGCGTGTCATCATCCCTCTTGATTAAACTGAAGAGTTAAGAGTATGAAAGAAATCTCTTTTCCCCCTCAACTGTCTTTTCGGTTCAGCCAATTTTAGTGGCACACTAAGGCTTAAACTTAGACATAAACAAGAAATAAGTCTAAAATTAATATGGAATCTTTGTGAAGTTGAGGCCATAATAATTGTTGGATACACTTAGTTTACCAGTGATTGTTTTCTGATTCTTAATATTAAATTAAAAAAAAAAAGGAAAAAAAAAAATCATTTTCATCCATGGCAGCTGCTGGGAGAAAAGTGTGTGTTTACAGTGGGAACCTTAGAGGAAATATTGATTCATTTTTCTAGTCTTTCAACCAGAAAAAAAAAAAAAAAGCATCCTGCATGATACAGGGTGAAAAACAATTAAAATCTAAATAAAAGTAAGAAAAAAAACTGACAAAAATCAACAAGTTACTTTTTCAATAAAAAATATATGCAGTCTGGCCCCTGGGTGTTGGTTTTAAGTGAAGATATTGACTTCCAGCTGAATGACGACTAGAATATTTTTCTACTGAAATATTGATAGTAAATTACACTAAACCACAAACTATCTCCATAAAGCCCATCATTTCTAATCCTAGTGGTGTTTTCTTTCCCTTGGATGACTACTACATTCATGATATGATGGCTTTATTCTATCTGGGGGAAAAACTTTTTAACATACAGCTGAATTAACTTGTCAAAAGACTTCAAACTTCGGAAGCTTTTACAGCTCAATTCAAAGCTATTATTCAAGATTGAATGAGAAGGCTGTGGACTGTAAAAGCTGGCAAAAAATAAATTTCACAAGCATTCACAAGTTGAATGGAATACTTACTTTTTGTTCAGGTTGTGTGTATTTCATTGAGCTGTCTCAGAATAGCTGTATTTTGCCTGTAACCCCCTTGCTCTGCAATGAAAGGCAGAATGCTTCTTTTTACTGCTYTTGAAGCTGTGACCCAATGCATGCTCTTTCACACACACTTGGTTATATTTAGTTTGTGCCAACCTAAATAAGTGTCAACCAGCTCTCCAAAAATGTGGGGAGCACAAAAGAGAAAGGCTAGCCGCTAAATTGAGGCAGAGCAGAACACAATTAAACTTATTTTTATCCCTTTCTTTTAAAATAAGATCATAGACTATCTCACAGTCAGTTACAGCTTTCTCATGCAAATAAAAATGCCTGGCTTCAGGAACAGCAACTGCCTTTAAGGAGAAGCAACTTTCAGATTTTACAGACAAGTAGCAGCTGGCAGAGCTTGTACTTGGGAGCCTTTCCTTTCGCAGATCCAATCTACTTTGGGACAAAGCTCGAATAAAAAGCCAAGCCAACAATTACAGCCCCAGGAAGGGAACCCAGGGCTCTTAGACCCAGGACTCTATGGGAGAGTGTGCAAATAGATTCACAGGCAAAGCATGTGGCAGAATGGGATCCGTAATGGCCAGCATGGYGAGTGGCCTGAATTCAGCATGCTCTCGATGCAGCTGCCTGTAGCTGGTCTGTGGGGAATGCTGAGCACAGGAGCAAGTCTTAAATACATCTTGTCACTAAGGCCTGCAGGGAGGTTCTGCCATTCACTTGGGACCCACAGCTCACTCTCTCATTCAAAAACTGAATTAGAGCCACTTTACTTTTTTTAGAGATGCCTAGAGCTTGCAGCATTTTCAAGTGTTCAGAGCACGCACCCACAAAAGGGGGGATCCAAGTTCACTTCCCTCTTCTGCCTGGCAGCTTCCACCTCCCTAAAGGACTGTGGTCATGATGGCATAGGATAACATCCCTCCTGCTGTGAAGGCATGCCACTGAGGAATTCAGAACAGRAGTGTCAACTGGGTGCACTCAGAAAGCAAGAGTAGGACATTAGAATAAAATACAGCAAGGAGCATTAGAAYAAAATATAGCAGGGAGCAAGATCCGTTCTTGCTGAATATACCTGAATGCGTTCACATAAATAATCCAGAAAATTTCCAAAAGTTAAAGTCTGGACCTCACACAGGGAGGCTGTCTGTGGATGTATAGGTCTTGTGCTGAAACATGTCATCTGCAGGTCATTCCTGCAGCACTGGTTCAGTTCTTTATACAGATACACAGAGGCATCTGAAGAGAGAAAATGCTCAGATCCTTATTTCTCCTTTTTAAGATTTTTTTCCTAATGCTTGTTCCTTACCCGTAGTATCTTAAAAACTTGTGTTAGTTACGAGCACTTTCTCTGACTTCTTAAAAAGCATCACAGCGGATCAAGACATGCCAACAGAAGTACAAGTGTCCAGAATAGCAACAGTGAAATGGGCTTGCAGAAAATGGTAACAAAATCATGAAAGGAATGTCTCGAAAGTGTGAGGAGTTATACTCAGACACTGTTTGGCACTATTAAATAATTGGGTGGGATTTTTGAATCTAGCACTGTAATTTGCAGATATGTTGTTTAGTAGAAAGCTAAGATGTAAGTATTCAGCTGTTAATGTTAAAAATAATATTTAGAATGTATTATGATGAGAGGTCAGAAGAGTCAAAAGCTCTGCAGCCCTAGAAATGTCTGTGGATGTGTCTATAAAACATGGACACAAAGGAGAGTTAYTTCTCTCTTCCAGGATCACTAGGCAAGATCAGGCCTGTAAAAGAACAGGAGGTCCCTCTAGCTTTCTTCCACAAAAAAAGGAAGAAAAAAGGCAGACTTCACATTTTGAAAAAGAGCGGATAGCAGAAACCCCATGGTGTCATGGACTAGATTCAAGGAAAGGACTGAATGGGATAGAGTGGAAACTGAAACTGAAGAGTTGTTTCAAAAACCTGCAAGGCAATGGAGACCAACCCAGAAATGGAATGTAAGTAATTGAGATATAGATCAATAATACCTACACTGAATAGTAAGTGCCATATATTTTCCTTTTTGGAAAAGGAAGAGTTTGCAATAGGTACCTCCAGAGATGATGTTGCAATGGGACATGTCGGTATCGTTCCAGTAGAATCGGTTTAGGTTGTTCACACTGCGATACTCTGGCATCCAAAGAGACGAGACACACAGATCTTGATTCATCCTTATCAGGCACTTCCTATCATGTTAGCAGGTGGCCTGTTGGATATTAAAGACTCAGTTATGAACACTGATGGGAACTTTTCAAACATCACACATTAGCAGGCTAATATGGATAACCTCTAGGAAAGCTACTGCACTGGCTAAGAAATATGAGTAYGATAAATAGAGCCTCTGCCTTGTAGTGGAACGAGGGGCAGGACATGTTCTGGCTGATACATGGAGACTAAGAAGCAAGATGCTGTGATCATGTGGTAGGAAACATAGTGGACCAAAATTGGGCTGTGCTTCCATATAAGCAAGGAGAAGAGAGAAAGTGTTAGAGCTTTTCTTTTTTTCTGCGCATCTGGTCAAGCGAACAAAGCACAAGCAGTAATTTGCCTGATTACAAACCCAACACTCGTGAACTAACTATTTTGGATAAGACAAGTAGGCATGAAAGAGTTATTAGAGTATGGCAACGGAGGATTAGCTGAAGAGTGGGAGAGGCACGTTGCTTAGTTTCCGACTTTCTTCTGAACCCTGCAAACCCTAACTGCTTATCTCCAGCACCAAAGCACAAGAATACTTTTTGTCACCTTGCTTTTGGTAAATCCAGACAACTGTTCCAGGGGACATTACTTGTTAAATTATCCACAATGCTACAGATGCTAGGCTGTTTATTTTGGTCATATATTTCAAAGAACAGTTTCTCCAGCAAACAGCGTAACAGCTGTGGCTGATAAAACTCCTGGGTATAATCATTATCCTCTTTTTCGTGATAGAGACTGTCACAGATTTACCATTGAGTTTTGGCCTAGATGCTGGTGCTCTACAGTCAGCCAAAAATAAAATGGAAATGGATATCCTTAACGTGACAAAAGCAAAAGAAGAATTTTCAAGGCTGCAAAACTAAAGGAATTGCAATTATCAGATTAGAGGAAGGAGCAGTGTCCTACACACGTACGTGAATATACTTCAGACGTGACTGTATCACTGCAGACCCATTTCTCCCATGCATGGCCATACAGATCTTGCCACAAGACTGAGGATTTTGGAAGGTGGACTCCTGTACCATTGTGAAAGAAGTTCTCTGAAGATCTCTTAGGTATTTCAAAGCTGAATTCCCAGGAAAATCCATCAGTTTTAGGTGCCTCAGTTACTGGCAGCTGTGTTCAATAAGGGCCTGACTGTCTACAAAACGGTCTCTGAAGTCACAGTCCAAAAATCTAGCCTGAGGTTTCTCCTCATACAGAAATCATACAGTCAGACCTGGAAACCACTTTAAAAGCATGGGCATGCTTAGCCTTTAATATGCAACTGTACAGTGCACAAGGTACAGCTGCACACCTTTGGCAGAATATGTACTTGGAGCTCTTCTACCATATGTGTTTTTGCAAGGCAACACACTCATCAGAATTAATTTTTCAAGTAGCGAATGCAGCACTCATGCAAGATGCAAAGCTGACAGGCTTTGGTATTGGATTTCCTTTCGTACAAGCAGCAACCCCTTATAGGGCAAAGCAGGCTCCCTCCAACAGTCTTGCCAGCCCTTCTCAACAGCAGCCTTGAAGACTTAATCCTAAAATTGTAGGGCTGTTCAGTGCCCTTCTCTGTCAATTCAATCGCTGGTCTGTCTGCTCCGGCTTTCAGCGAGGATGCCAAGTGAAGTGGTGGTTTCTGTGATGCACACACCTGACCGCCAGGAACTGGAATGAGACCACCAACTTATTTCACGTCGGTTACTGAATAACCGCTGGAGGTTTGCAGCTTTTCGTCGCTACCAGCCTGGACAGGATTCAAACCAGCAACCTCAAGCAAAAATGATCCCTGCTCCTGATACATCCCATCTTCTATATGTTTTAATGAGTGAGCAGGACAGCCCCCTATTACAGAGAAGCACCCTTACAGTTGGTTTTAAAGAAGCATTTTTGTTTTTCTGGACTTGAGCCCAAAATCCCACTTGGAGTAACTCACATTCATGTCAGCAGAACAACAACAGCCAAATATAAAGTTCGGTTTTTTTCTCCTTTAATTAAACTGTTATTCTCTCAAATCAAATGCAAGCATTATCATCACTCCAAACTAAGAAAGATCACAGGTAAATGTTGCCAGTGAAATTTAAAACCAGCTTGACATAGCTTTACTTTTAGCAGAAAGGATCTTCTTTCACTGGATGTTTCCTCACCAAGCCAGCTGTTAGAATTGAAATAGGGCAGGTTTCTAGACTATCAAGTGCAGAAGACATTTTCTCTCTGCTTTCCTCCTGCCTTCAGAAGAAATACAGCATCCTCATTTCTCTATGCTTGGTTTAACTTTCCACATTTTGAGGGGATGATCATGCCAAAAACATACCCTTTTGCTACAACTGCTCACTTCATTCCCAGGACCACTACAAGCTTTGCTGGCAAAAACAATTCTGTCCTGTCGCTGCTGAGCAGGTTTGCTAACACAGCTCTGCAGGTAGTGGCGTTCCTAGTGTCAGTCATGCACAGAAAGTCCAAACGCCAGAAGAGCAGCACTTACACCCAGCCCGGATGCCTTGAAGTCCTCAGCTCCCAGCAGCCCTTAGCAAAAAAGCCTTGCTGCTACAACCCTTATGTATTTCCAGCCTGCATGGGAGCTGTGCTCTTTAAAGAGTATGGGGTACAGAAATGCTGGAGAATGACAAAAGACAGAGTTAAAAAGTAGAGTGGAAATACAATTCTACTGCTCATTAACTGACTTCAGATGATACCAGCTCGCTGGAGTTTTTTTCCACAACTCTGGAGGGGAATATTTTATTTGCTTAGTAAAGTTTTCACAGGCAATATGTTGTTGCTGTTTTGTTTTGTTTCTTAAATCCCTTACCTATATATTTATTATAGACGGATATTATACCCTCGCAGTAAAGAAACACTGYAAAGTGCTAGTTAACTTCTCAGAGCTGACTGAATAATACCATAAATACAAGGGTACTGAAATGACAATAATAAAGGGATCTGTACTTTGAACAATAAATATGAACTGTAGCTGTGCTTTGGATTTTATGCATGCTCTAGCTAATAGGTATTCAGCTTGTGTGGGCCACTGACATTTAAACAAACACATGTGCAGTCCAARGGGGTTGGCTGCAGAGCCTCTTGTCAATTGAATCCAGCCCTGGGAACACTAATAGAGCGGTTCAGGATTGCAGAAATTCCACGCTGGGCTAGCCCTTGGTGGTATCTCTCCTGAAACCATAAGACGTCCTCTGGGGGAGGGGGGGGGGGGAAGGGAAAATGGGGATGGGGGGGGGGTGGAAAACCCCAGAAACATGTGGCTTCAAAGAGATGTTGAAAATATCGCTAAGAAAAATGTCTGCCAGCCTGCCCTTTGCAGACTGAAGGAGAACTCGGCTTCTCTGGAACTGGGCTAGCTTGTCAACCTTAACAGTATTCCTACACCGCGTCAGAAAAAAAAAATCACCTTTTAAACAGAGCCATTATTTTTTTCTTTGCAAAGCAAGGCCACAGAGTACACTCATGTAAATCCATTACTGATATGAAAGGAACAGGCACCTGGGTTACAGGACCCAGAAGGATCCTGAGACAACAACTTTCTGCAGCACACAAGCTCCTGAGGCCACTTCTGCATGCGAAAACAGGATTGATTATGGTGGAATAAGCTTGATTGCGTTTCTGGAAAGGAGAAGGAATAATGCTGTAAGTCTTTCTTTACCTGTTCTAGCAAACGAGTCGGTAGCCCTAGAAATCAAAAAATATTTGGCAGCATCAGACACGCTGAGTGGCTGTAGGCACGATGTTAATCCTCAGCACCTCATTCCAAAATAAGAGGAAGACTCTGAAATGTCCCGAGCACTTGTTTTGCATGGTGCGTATAAACCACAGGTGATGCCTTGAGTGTTCGTGGGACATCAAGTATTCTCCCTCATGGTTGTAGAAAGCATAAATCCAGGTGTTACCTTTTCTCAGCACCAGTGCATACCAGTGCAGATGAGGGATAACCCAGGAATAAGACGACATCAACTCTAGGGCTGTCAGCCTCTGAAAAAGGGAAACGGGCAGTTAAAAAGTAAAAAGAAAAAAAAGCCCAAACAAACAAAAATAATCCAAAGGGGAATTCATTGAGCTACTTATCACTGAGTTTAACACTAAGCAAAGCAGTAGAGGCTATGTAATAGCATTATAGATAATTAGAAAACTAGGATGAAAAAACATGCTTTTGGTAGCAAAATGCCTCCTGGGGAATTCTTTGTGGGCATCAGTGCATATGTAAGTAGGGGCAATTTAGTTGATACCATGGACTCTGGTTTCTCAAAAGCTCCCCCACCAGGGGCTCCTAGGAAATTAATCTCTCCTGGGATTAGAAGAAAGGTTCTCAAGTGAATTCAAAACTGGTAGAAAATGGGAAGGGACAGGTAGGAATAAATGGTTATTTTTCACAGCGGAGGGAATCCCAGTGGAATCCCACAGCAATTTGGGCTGTGACATGTGTTGTTCTCAGAGCCTAAAGGATCTGGAAAAGGGATATAGGAGCAATTTGTGGAGGATAAAGAAAAAAAAATTACTTAAAGTAGCAGAAATTAGTGCTATCTACAAAGAGCTGCAGAAGGACTGAAGGACATGGCAATAAAACAGAGTACCAGGTGCTGATAAATAAGCAGCAGCACAAAACCAAACTGACCTCACCATAGCCCCTCCATTAGTTATTACCACTCAGGAAAGAGATAATCCAAATCAACAAAAACATCAGTTCATTCCCAAACAGTAAGCAAAGAGATGAACAGACTGTAAGGAATTCCCAGGAAATGTCTTGAGAAATCTCTCCCCTTAAGTTATAGTTTACATCTGGCCAGTTACTTCTCTGCCTGAAAAAGAGGTGACTTCTGGATCTCCGTCACCTCTTCCATCAAATCAGGAGGTGTGTGGTGGTGGTGAACACATTGTCGCTCCCTCTAACAGTACAAGAGCACTGTTTGATGCACATTCTTAAAATGATGCAGATTAAAAAGCAAACCAAAGCACTTTTTCATGCAAATCATGGACTTCACCACCATAGACAGTTGTGGAACCCAGGAAAGTGAGCATGCTCCAAAGGCAATGAGCCAAAATAATGGAAGGTAAGCTGAACAAAAAGGTCTAGGAAACATAAAAATAGAGAAAAACCTCTAGCTCAGTAAGCTGTTAAGCTGCAGCTTGCTAGGAGGGTTYGCTGGAGCCAGCATAACGCCTGTTTTTATGCTCCTTCCATTAAGCGTCCACTACCAGCCAATGTCAGAGATAGTGTGCAAAGCTAGCTGAGCCTTCAGTCTGCCTTCGTACAGCTGCTCTTGCATTTCACAGATTAACTTTGGATCCGGACATAATTGGTACAGAAGGAAAACATTGAAAGAAGTCTGGGAGAGAATGTTTAGCATGCGTTCCTAATGGAGCCAGTGCTTTCAAAACAGTTTGTCTAAATATAGTTTCCAAAAAACACTGAAGTCAATAGGATTTAGGCATGGATGTAACTTCTAAAGCATGCTACTGGGGTAGGAAAAAGGAGTATTTGGAGCAAAGGGAATTTTTTCCCGCAACAACCTTCTTGATGGGGGACAATCGGAGACAGGACCCTTGTGTGTGAAGTGTCTGAGGAAGAGACTAGACAAATAAAACAAACAATAATCACAATAATCAAGTCACTGGAATCAATTACTTCTCATCAGCAAAGTCACCTATGCCTTCTAAAGGAAATTAAAGAAGAAATAATTGAACTACCAGCCAAGCTTGTAACCTGCCATCCTAAGCTGCCTTAGTACCTGTTCTTGAATTTCGCATTTAAAAAGGGAGGACATATGGATGAATAAGGATATAGCCATGGAGAATCAACATGATTTCTGTAAGGGGAGGTTTTCCCTCACCAAACTGTGGTGGTTCTGTGAAGGAGTCAGCAAGCTATGGGTAAGGGAGACAGTTGCTCTAATCTTCTTGGATTTCCTAAAATGTTTCCAGTATTCTCCTTTACCGAGTGCTCTGAGATGCCATGGGATAAAAAGGAAGGTGCTCGCACAGATTAGAATTAATAAAAAGCAAGAAAGAACACTAAGCAGAAGGTACAAAGCTAACGTTAGCCGAGGTTGGCAATCCAGAATTAACTAGAATATTTCAGTACGTGCTCACTTCTGCTTTCTCAGGAGCAGAGCGGCACAGCCGCCGTCTCGCCGCTGCCCACCACCACGGCGGTGGAGCCTCTTCCCTTGCAGCAGCCGCAGAGCCTCCCATTGATTTCACTGAAGTCCTGGCTCACCTTCCTTCTCAAGGAATGAGACCTCCGCTTTGGCTTTCAGCTCACTTGCTTTTTCTGTAGCAGTTTGAGGTGTGGTTGCTAGCAATACCTCAGTGACTGCTCTGTTGCACAGCAGAGGTTCCCTGAATCTCCATGAGCCTTATTTGAACAATCTTACTGTGCAGGCAGTAGGTTTTATAAGAAAGATCTTCAGACAGTAAAAGTGCTTTTGAAGCAGGATAGAAATCAAGTTCACACTTTTCTAGACGTTTTTTTTTTTGCCAGCTAGCCAATGTTATGGATGAGGCTACTTTCCAGGACAGTTCACAAGCGGACGATTCACAAGCATCACTTTTTTTATTCAAAACCTTTCATTTGCCAGGCATTTCCCAGAAAATCCATTTCATGGAGAAATACTTCTGACTGCATCAATGTCTGCAATCAGCACCAAATGTGCAGGCATGCTGAGACATTATGGATTGCCACCAAGCCTGTCTGATGCAGGGGTAGCTGGAGGCAATGCTGAGGCTGATGGATGGACCTGCCTGGTCTAATGGCTCCACTTAGAAAATCTGGGATGCTGGTTTGGGTGGAGGTGGGTGCTTAACCCTGCCTGGAGGTTGGAAAGCTAGAGGTGCTGCTGTGAGCACAACACAGAAAGAAAAAGTAGCATGTCTTGAGGTACAGGGCTGCCTGGAAAAGCAGACTTGAGCTCTCCAAAACTAGTGCAAGGAAGAGGATGCTGCATTTATTTATAGAAAAATGTACCGAACTACACTGAACACAGTACTGACTCCACTATTGTCCTTCTCCTTGTGAAAACAAACCTGGAATAAGATACACCTGTACAGAAATACATTCAATGCTCGCTGAGGTCAACGGAAAGATTCCTGTCGATGTCAACAGATACTGGCACAGCCCTCAAGTAAATCTATAAAATACATTTAGATCTAATCACAAAATTAACCATGGGGGTAGTCGAAGGTGCTTGAAGTCCCTGGCATAATTCCCAACATAGCCAGCACATGAGCAGTGGCATTCCCAAGTGTCCTGATCCTGCCACAGTACTGCGCTCCCAGCTGCCCTCCGAGAGCCCATTGGGCTGTGGGTTTCTTTGAGGGATGAGCATCACCTTGCTGAAGAGGCCGGGAGCCTTGCTGGGGGGGTTGCAGGTAGACGATCCAGCCCCAAGTCCTGCTGCAGTGCCCACCAGGAAGCACAATAACAGGTGCCAAATCTAAGAGTGGTCTTAGGGAATATATGCAAACACCTGCCTAAAAGCAACTGAATTGAGACCGCCAACTCATTTTGCACAGACTACAAAATATTTACTATGATTTCCATTCCTCAGCAAGTGAGGCTCAGATGTCATATTGATTGGGTGCAATGTAAGAAGCTTGACAGACAGAAACGATGCAGAGCAATCTGGAAAGCACGGGAAGCTGGGCTCCACAGAACAACACGTATTTTTCAATACAACCAAAGGCGAGTTGCTGCATGTAGGAACAAGAGCACACGTTGCATTTTGAGGACAAGGGACTGCATTCATCGGGAACTGAAACCAAATTGTCCCTGGCAAATAACTAGCTGCACGGGAACCTGCAGGAAGAGAGAGAGAGCTCATTTCAGTACTTGGATACATACATGGCAGAAAATCAGCAAAGCACTTTGGCAAGACCATGGCTGGAACAGTGAGTGCAGAAAGCACATCTGGAAAGCAGCTAGTCAGGAAAGAGGCACGGATCTCAGCTGAAGCCTGGAAAACCTGCCCTGAAGTCCAAGGCTGAAACAACTCATCTCCTCTTGGGCTGGAGAGATGGTCTGACCATAACAGACCTATACTGGAAGAGCAGGGGGAAAGATTTCTAGCAAAAGAGGTCTCCCGAATTTAGAAGAAACAGTCAGGAACCCACTGGCTGAGCGCAGTAGGACTCAATCTCTGGACTAGCAGTGAAACGTTCATGTGCTAACAACAAGAGTAATTGAAACAACCCTGTCGTGCAGCAGAGTCCTCCCCAGCCACCACCAGACAAGTCTATAAGTCCAAAAGAGGTATTTCGCTAAAAAGCTGGGTCCGAAGGGAACCCCCAGGAAACCTATTGTTCAAAAACCTGCGTCCTTTTTGAGCATCACATCAACACCTGCTTTCTGGAGCAAGATCAGATTTTCTACCCTTAGATTTTCACATGCTTGACAATATAAGGTTCCCAGAGTGGCTGTRTTATTTTCTTTCCATGTGTTACTAGACAATATAATTTCTTCATTTGTCTGTAGTTACCAGATAGTTGAATTTATTTCAGTTAGGGGAATATTTCCTTCAAGAACTGAAGATAGCCAAATGCCCAAAAAGATAATTTTAATTCTGTGAGAAGCTGTTCTATGATAATATCTGCTATATATTTTGGTGATCTACTGCTATGCCTTAGGTTCTGCGTTTAAAAAGCTGACTTCTGTTATGGAGCATTATGTATATTTGTTTACACTCAGCTGAGTTATTGCTAACAAGAAGTCTTTGTTAAGCATCATAGGACTRTATTTCTTAGTGATGGAAAGGTGTACCATTACACTACAACGAGAACTAACTCAACATTTGCCTCTGATGGACTGATTGATGCTATCAGGGAACCCTGTGATCCCTGCCTGCAGCACAAGACACTGCTATGCAAAACACAGGAGCCAAGAAATGACAAAAAAAAAAGACTATTTGCCCTTTAGAGAACTGCCCCTTTCCATCTTCATCACGATAGAAAATCAAATTTAATTCAAATCAAGGTTACCTCAAATAGTAGCTGCAGTACGCTTGTGGCCGTTCAGGAAGTTATGCTGGAGAGGAGAAGGGCTTGAGAATTTGGGGACAGGGAAGCATCTTGTTTGGGATTGAGACAAAAAGCAAGGGGCTGCAAGACTCGATGAAATGCACAATTTGGTGACAAATGACTGAAAACTGGTCCTGACACCATCCCCTGAACAGTCCCCCTGGAGCAGAGATCTGCTCCGGCTGATACCAACATACAGATGGGCAGGGCCRATGGGACCATGCCTCTAGCCCCATCCCACCACAAGCTCTTTGTCCTGCAGCAAGCAGTGTGTGTGCTGATCCCACCTGGGTGACACCGCCCCCCCAATTCTGGTTCTGTCTTGGGAAAATAATCCACCAGAGCTGCAGCAATTGCAGTTGTTACAGGAGCCAGGTCTTGTCTTGTGAGGCAGAGAAACCTCTTTAGAAGCCACAAGGTGCAGAGCAGCATCTTCACTTCCCTCCCCGTTAATTTATTTCCAGCTTTTTTTAAGATGGATTCTCTTGTGATCAGTTATTCCTTGACAGTACTGAGCTTCCTCAGGAAGTCTCCTTCACTGGTCCCAACCAGCACGACTGAAAAACAGCCTTTCCCTTGCAAGTTAATTATAGGAGAAAGCTGTTTTCAGCTTAAGTCCTTCCTCAGGCAACCCACGCAAGAAGCTTGGCCACAGGAGTTCCCCGTGCAGTCAGTCTCACTTTGGAAGTTGATAAGAATAAGAGAGATAAATCAGGGGATGCACAGGGGAAGGTTGTCCTCACCACTCAGCTGAGCTGTTAAGCCCGTAGCCATCAGCCCTTACTATTTCTTTCCAGAGCCTCTGGCCAGAAACACTTGTGATCTTAAAAGATCAGTGCCTATACCAGTTAACTCTTACATGGTCCTTGCATCTTACTAATTGTACCTGCCACCACTTACACAAACACTCCTGACTCAGTCCCTTGAGGTCCTTTCGCACCCTGAATTTTCAGGCAGTTTTAATATTCGCTCTTTCTAGATTGCCAAAGCAGCGGTAAATCCTAATCCACAGATTCTTAAAGCTACTAGCATTTGATTCTTTTATTACCAGATACCTGCTGAGAGCTGCCTGTGTTGATATTTTACTGACAGCAGAACACTTCATACCCTGTTATTATCTGAAACCACTTGGAAAAATAACACATCCAGAAGGCTGCCGTGAAGACATCCTGAAGATGGAAGCTGCCATCAATGATGCTGACATTTCAGGATGAAATCTAGGACACCATTCACAGTTAGWCCATCTATGCTAGTTTAAAACAAGCTCGGTTAATCATATCACTGGTAGCTGGAGTACCGTCCAACAGGTAGCCATGCTTTTTATAAACAGACAGTRTGAACAGTATCTTTTTGACCACCCAGATCACATAATGCTTTTGTCTTTAATGTGCTCACAGTTTCTTACTTCAGCTTGTTATATGAGCTGTAATCATAACTTTCTTGCAGTATCCCCAGTAAAATTGTCATATCCGAGTGCAATTTGCTATAAGCCTGATTTAAATTCTCTTCATCTGACCGGCTGGGTAGTCTTTCCCAGTTCCAATAAAGTCCTTAAATAATCCCGCCATCCCACAGTGAGGAAAGCAGGCTGCTTCACAGGTAGCAAGCAATTTTGCACTGGTTCACAGGACAGGAAGGCACGAGTCCTTAGGAAGACAAAGGTAAGCTTGAGCTAAACTGTGTGTTGAAAAAGTAATGTCAACGGTTTTTTCCCAACTGTTTATAGTGCTTCCAAAATACTCAAACTTAATTTTTCTCCTTTTGTTCTCTCCCATGTAGCAAACATTAATCCCTCCGTTCCCCACCTAGCCCCTTGCCATGAGCAGAGATAAAATAAACAGCTGGGCTGCTCTTGCCAAGAGCAGTTTCACCTCCCAGCAGTGCCAAAAACGCTGTTGTCTGCATCCTGGCATCAGCCATTTCAGCACAGCCTCAGGAACAGGATTTGCACAGCCAGCAATAGAAAGAACTTGGCTTTTCGTATGTCCGACCAAAATAATGGCTATTTAAAAATATCCTTGGCAAGGGGATGGAAGAGAGCGCCTTAAAATATACATCAAGCTACTTAAAATCTGCAGGGACTCAACATCAGAGGAGGGTGGTTTAACATTACAGACAGCAAAGAGGGTCATTTTTAGAAGAGAAGAAGTACTTCCTTTTCAAAGGGGAGTCGGAAATCGAGTTTAGTTTCAAGGCATTTTTTTTTGGTTGGTTTGAGGTTTGGATTTTCTTTTTTTAACCTCCTCTGTGGAAGGGGAGGCAGCCAAGCACCAGGACTGCGCTGCCAGTCGGCTCGAGGAGGAGAAGCGCCTTGCCCAGCCCAGCTTTGGAAACAGATGCTGGGGCAGAGTCCTGTCTTCTCCCCAGCAGGCAGCCAGAAGAAGAAAAGCAGTGAGAAATTAGGTAGGCATCCAATGGAAACCTGTTTGGGTTCCCTTACAGCTTCCTTGAAGTCAAACTGAGCCCGTGAAACATTTCAATGTCAACACAAGAGGGTTTTTTTCCCCCCATCAGAATTGCTGGTTGCCTGGAGAGTTTCTCACGGTCATTACGAGTTGTGAGGAGCAGGTAACACAGTAGAGGTTGTCTCAGCAGGTGCCAGGAGGTAGCCCAGTTACGCACCAATCTTCAAGGCGCTCTTCTCTTCAAGAACAAGCCAGTTCCAGCTCCTGCGAAAACACACTGCGTTAGGAAGAGTGGGTTATGCAGTTTGGGGCAAGAGAAACTGGTAGCAAGAAGGTACTTGCATGAAAGAGCATGCTTTCTGTTCAGGCTCAGCTTGCAAGAAGCTTTTAAGAACTGTGTCTCTCCTGAGGTGGAAATTTTGTGGACCCTGGAGCAACGAGCAGAATATTTCAGGACTCAGAGGTGGTGCCAGGAATGCAGCCTGAGATCCCCTGGTTGCAGTGCCAGCAGCATCTGCTGCTTCGCCTACTCTGCTGCATTTTACAAGCCTGGAACAGTCTCCTGCTATCGCCTTGCTGACAGCAGTCACTCTAGGGAGCCTGACAGTGAGGACGAGCACTTATTAACACAGGTCAGCTCAAAGAGTAGCCAGGTCCACAGAGACTGGCTTCCTGCCATCTCTACCTTCTCCAGAAAGTTTCTGCTCCTCTTTTCCATGTCTATGAAGCTTGTGGGCTAAGAAAGCAGAACAAAAGAGCCAGCAGAGACAGCCTGACTCCCCAGCACCAAGGGTTTCTACAAAAGGTCCTACTGCGGAAGGGGCTGGGTACAAAATGTGTACAGAACTGGCTATGAGCAGTAGAGGTGTGGAAAATAAATATTTGCTAGGCCTGCCAAAGGGAACGGAGTGGGAAGGGATGCTATTGCCAGGATTGCACCTGAAGCAGCCAACTGTAGTAAGAACAGCTAGAGTGGTAGCCAGGACAGAGCCAAGCTGCAGGGGTACTGGGCTTTACTGGGCAGAGAGTTAGGAATGGGGTTAACGAGGTATAAAGCGGAAACACCCACAGTTAATTTTGAATCTGTAACAACTCCTTTGGAGATGTTGGCTTTGGGGTAGGATTCCTGCAAATGGAGAAAGCCGTGGACTTCTAGAGGTCTAACTCTAGAGGAATGCCTCCAAATAGCCAGGATAGGAGAACAAGTTAAAGAGCAACCACTCATGCAGAAGAGTCAAAGCACAGAGTGACCAATGTGGAAGGAAAGAGACAACCCACCTGAAGTGAGCATCATGTTTTCAGTACTAAGACATCTGGAGAAAGGTGCCTGCAGCATAGCTCAGGCAGATCTGAAGATGTTCACGGACTGCAGAAGAAAACCAGCACAAGGTACACTGCCAGCATGGTTGATTGAGGCCAATGCTAGAAGCAGAGGAGCCCAGAAAACGCTTGCGGTTTGATGCAGGACAGAGAAAAGAAATAAATTACGTGAGCAATAAAGAATAACAGAGCATTGCACATGGACCCACAAGCTTCCCTTACAGCAACCACACTCAAACAAGTTGGAAACCAGTTCAAAGACCGCAAGAAATGAGGAACTACAAGATCTAACAGATATATGAGCTAAGATAATCATATCCTATGCTCCAAACTACCCAGTTCTCCTCTGCTGAGGAATTGACCAGAGAGACTTCAGGCAGATACAGTCTATATCTACATGGATCAGTAGTGCCGTACCGGAGCAGCGGGTTCGTAGAGTGAAACAGTTGCTCTACATCCATGCTATATATGTTTTAGAGTTTAACTTTGGATAGCTCTAGTCTGATCCTGTTACCTGGATGCCTATTAACAGTGGTCACACCTTACACGCCTGATCTGAAAGAAAATGTTTCTCTAAATGCACCCATAGTTAATGTGGGTGCCAGGCGAGCTCTGCCCCCATGCCGACCTCATGGTACACGGGACCCCACAGCAGTGCAGTTAGCACAGATGTTTCAGCATCTGCTGTGCTCATTACTAGGATGGTGCCAGCATCAGGAGGAGGAGAAGGGGTTTGGGGAACATGGACAGACGTATTACAGACGTATTTGGGTCAGAAACCATTTGCTCAAGTGAATTTCCAGTTTCCAGGGAAAGTGGCATTAAGCAGAAAAACAGGCTTCTTGAGGGAAATAGCACATGTGTAGCTTTTGCATAGCACACAGAGCTTTGTCCAACTTTGAGCCTTTTGAAATGCAGCATTATCCTACACTATCCCCCCCAATCTGTTTCCTCAGCAGATCTCTCTCTCTGCTGGTACCTTAGCCTGATCATCTGCCCATGCTCTACCTCCTTAGAGCTGAATCACTGTGAACATGAGAAGAGGACAAACAAACTTGTTATTGATGTGTTTTGGCATTGCTCCATTTATTATTGATATGGTGTGTAAATGATGGCCTGCTGTCCATTTCCTCTGTTGTAAAGTGTTAATATCAATTATTAAAAATAGTCTGAGGCATGAAATATGGGGCATAAAAACACTTGCCCATGAGTGATGGGCACACGGCTATGATACAGCTACATCCAAGCTGCATCCTTAATATGACAGCTCTGAAGGCTGGTGCTGACTGCTCGTACAAGCGACGGCAGCCTCTGCAATGCCATTTCCTTCCCCTGGCTTAAGGCATGGGGGTGGCAGAGGGGTGGCGGTGCTGGAGGGATCCTCTCTGGAAGCAAGAAGCTGCCAGGATCCATGTTACAGGTAGAGCTTTCCAAGGTGGGCTAAAGACGCAACACTTGACATGGGCAGCAAAAAAAAAAAAAAAAAAAGACGGCTGTCCTTCAAAGGGAAGTGCTGTCCCACTGAAATGTAGATTGCATGGCCTGAACCAGAAGCAACCTCTCACGCCACTGCAGGCCCCCTAATTCTGTAGCACATCAGCTCCCAGCACCACACCACCGCGGGGAACAGCTTACCGTCATGCAGGGCATGCAGGAAGGCAAGAGAAGGGGCAGAAAAAGAAAAAAACAAGTGCCAGTGCTTAATTATTCACAGTTTCAGCTACTTCCCCCCATGGAAAGAAGACTCCCTGGGGCTGGAGCACACACTCCAAGGAGGAGGAGGGCCTGATCCTCTCCGTKCTGTAGGAAGCCCTCAGAGCCCAGCCTCTGACTCCACTCAGCCATTTCAAGTCATCTATTCAGCATGGTGGGTCCCAGGTATCCGACAGCCTATTTGCTGTTTTGTTTCGGGGACTGTTTTCATGCAGGCAGGAGATGCGCAAATCCTGCAGTTCAGCCTTTGCCACCTCCTGTCCTCCAGGGTAACGTACTATCACTTCCACCCCCATCAGCATAGACATGCCCCCATTTCACATGCAGGACCATATATTTCCATTCCTTGAGGGCCCCTGGGACTGGCACCCCATCAGGGGAAGGAGGAACCCCCTTGTTTGGGATACGCTGTTGGAGAACCATGACACGGACCACTACAGCAAGAAGACAGGTTATTGAACTCAACGTCTTAAACTTGCATCACTGGGAGCCACGCAGCAGTGTGCCAGAAGCTGTACACCACAGAGACGGAGGTCCCCATCCCATCATTTACAAGTCCAGAGTCAGCAAGAAGCACRAGGTGGAGGAGAGCCACAGACCACATAGAGCAGTCCAACGTGCCTTGAAGTGCACTGCCTCGAAAAGAGCCTGATGAGATGACGGACGCCAAAGCCAGGCTTGCAGCAGTCCCATAAGCTTCATGGCAGTGCAATCCTAACCCCATGAGACAAAGAGGACCTATCATGTGATGGAGATGTTTTGGCAAGCATCCCTTGGCTATATAGAAAACAGTCCTTAAAACTGCATGCCCAGAGCAGAGTTTTCCCTCCCTCTCTCTACCCCCTTCTTTCTGGGGATGGCAGGCGAGGAGCAAACGCTGGGTTTATTCATCCCCTCTTCATTGATTGCGGCGTGCGTCACTGACTGCACGAGTGTGGGAGGTGCAAGCGTGCCTCACAGTCAAATCACCAGCCTTTCAGCTTAATAACACCTCAGGGGGATGCGGGCTCTCTTCCCCTTTTCAAAATAAAAACAGGAGAGGAAATAAATGTTCCAACAATATAAACCAAAAAAGAAGAAAAAAAACCCAAAACCTCCACAGTAGGAGGTGAAGGAAAAAACAACACCTGGAAAATAAAAACATCTCATTTTCTTTTGCATGAGGCAGAAGAGAGAAGATGTCAAGGATGGACAGCATGTGGTAAGGACCCTGGACCAGGGATGCTGAGCAGCAGCACAGGACAAGGCGGCCGGGTTGCACCAGCCCCAGGGAAGGTCAGTGCCACTGCTCTCCTACCAGGGTTACACACAGCCAGAGCACCAGCCACCAAATCCTGGAAAGCTGGGCAAGACAGCACTTAAAAAAAGTAAACAAGCCACTTGGCCAGCACTGACCATTTCCATGAGCACCTGTGCATCTTAGGAGCTTTTTTTTTTAGGAGGAAGGTTTGAAGGTTCAAGATGGACCCCTGGAGAGAGCCCGAACCCAGAACCAGGCAATTTCACTCCCGGCAGCCCCCATGGGCTCAGCCTCTGCAAACCAAACACCCCAGCCCCGACGGCCACCACCAGTGGGTCCTGCCACCAGCTCCCATAGGGACCTCCAAAGGCAGAGTTTCCACCACGTGCCTGCAGACTGCTGCACGCTTGGTCTCTGATATTTTTATCCCCTGGAGAGCTGACACAATAGCCCAGGCATGCTGATCAGGCAGACACATATCTAGGCTTTTATTAGAGAGAAGGCATTTTGTTTGCTCAGTGGTTCAAAGCAGCCTCAGCAGATCCACAACAGTCCACGGACGTGATGGCTGTACTAGCTGCCAGGGAGGCCCCGCTGTCCAGACCAGGGGGCTTGCAAAACCTGAGACCTTCCTATACAAAAAATGCAACAGTGAGATCAGCCATTCACCTTGTGATGAAGACCCCAAAAATGCAAGTGCTTAGCACCACAGGAGGAGGGACACCTCCTGTGTCTGCTGGGTGACAGCAGACTTCTCCAGTAGGGGAGAACCTGTCCTCCATAGACACAAGAAGATTCCTTTATAGCGGAGTATCAGGACCATTTCTAGACAAGGAGGTACAGAGATTTTACATCTGATTGGCATTAAGAGGAGCAGCACAACCTAGACAGACCCATGTCCCCATCTGGGGAGCCAGGAAAGCAGGCAGGAGCCCGTTCATCCCCTGTTATAATGAACTTTCCCATAGCCCAGAGTTTTGTGATACTCAGCTATAGGAAACTCCAGTGCTTTGAAAAGATACGGCATTCAGCAGGGTTGCACATACCTCATGAAGGCCATAAAATACTTTCATAGCAAGAGTCTGCTGGCTCTGCCAGCGATGACCCACACAAACTTTGCCAGTACCCCTCATTTTCCACCAGTGCCAGCTCCACAGCCTGGGCTTGCAGATCGCCATCCCTGCAGCATGCTGACACTCGGGTGCTGAGGGCCATCAAACCCACCCCAAAACAGAGCTACATCCCATCCTGAGCAGCAAGCAGAGCTCGAGGCTGGCTCAGGACTCACGGGACGCTGCTGACCAGCATGCTGCCAACCTGCACGCAGCCACGTGCTGCCGTGCGCCGACTCCTCTGCCACGAGCTGCCCGTGCTGAGGAGCCCACGCTCCGGCAGGCAGATGATGTTTTTCTGAATGTGTCCCCATTTATAATGAGACATTACTCACAAGCTGGAGAATAAAATAGAATAATAGCATCTATCAGCGTTAGTCATGTTTTAAATGCGTACCTTTCAGAGCAGCATGGGATTTGATAGGATAATCTTCCAATAGACATGTAGGAAGCTTTCATTGAGGGACACAGCCCTGTTGGGAAATTACAGCTTGCTGCTCTTTGTGCTGCTACGCTGAGTGTTGCTGTCAGAGGGGCTGAAACTTGGAGGAGGGGGGGTGTCCACAGCCCCTTAGAAATAGATTCAGAGCAAAACAACAGGTTTTGGGAGTTTTGCAAACTCCAGGTACCACAATTCTTTTGGCTCTTGATGCAAGGTCATACCTGACCAGGGACTTTTTCTTCCCCTTCCTCTACTGTTTGACTCCAACATCCTCAGTGGATGTATTCCCCTGCCCAAACAAACCCTCTGTTGCTGAAAAAGAACATGTGCCAGTTCAGAAGAATAAACTCATTTTTTGCACATGTGGAATCAGGCCTCAAACTTCTGCGAGCAAGGAATGCCGCAGCCTCCCGCAAGCGTCGTGTTTGGGATGCCTTACCAGAAGGTGCTGGGAATTTTGCAAGGAAGACGATTAAGCTGGGAGAATGAAGTTTTGTCTCAAAACAATTCACTTGCGCATCTGTTTTGATGATCCCCTGACAAAAAGCAGAAACCCGCTTGCTGGGAAAGCCCAGCTCTCCAGCATCCTATCTGAGGTCTGCCCTTCTGGGGAGCCCAGCGAGACAAACTGGCTCAGCACCAGGACTGCTGTGTTTTGTTTGAGAAAATTCATTGCAGGATTTCAGCTCTGTGAACAACTCGTATCTTTTTTCTTTTTTTTTTTTTTTCCCCCCCACCTATGTTTGAGGCATGGTAAAATCTGCCAAGCAGTCTTTTTTGTATGCTTAAGGAGATGATGGAGAGGAAATTTGGTTCCCAGTCAGATGCTCTTAACCAATTTCAGCAGTGGTGAGACACAAGAGAATAGCAATTTTGCACAGCAGTGCGGTGATGTTCCTCGTAGCCTCCTGCCGATCTGAGAAAGGCTTCTGTGATATATTAACAAAACAGAATGGAGGAGGTGGGAGAATGGCCCAATGCCTTCTGCCCTGCCCCAGGGAAGACCCCCTGTAGCCAGGGTCACCCGGGGTAAGGGTATTTTGTTCTTGGTGGCTGCCAGCCCCAGGTCAACGCAGACACCCATGGCCAGTGGAGGCGGTCAGCCAGCTCCACACCCTTCAGATGGAGGAGGCAAAGGCTTCCAGCTCTGTTAGAAAACACAGACA
>JAYKAV010003097.1:0-59900 GCA_035582835.1 Phoebastria nigripes
TCCCAATAAGAGGGCACTCTGGCCCTGACCAATGGGGCCTTTCACATTCAGCGGAATTTTCCGAATGTGGGTTCCCCAGAGGGTAAAGTCCTCTATGGTGGAGACATCCAATCCRGCACTCCCTCGGGTTTTGGCAGAGAGGGAGTCCACGGTGACGAGGTGCGCGGAGCCGCTGCCACCGTAGCGGGAGGGACTTGATTCCCVGCCATCATTGCCCTGGGCAGACCTCCCGAGCCGGGTCGTCCTCTCGGCGGGATTTGTGTCATCACGCGATTCCGCCCCGCGCTCCGCCTCCCGTTTCCCTGCCGCGATGGCAGGGGCTGTCCTTTGGAATTGCATTTGGATCGGCACTGATTTGCCCAGTGCCAGCCTTTTCCACATCGTGGACACGTTGCAGGGGGGTTCAGGGAATTCCCCCGACCTGATCCACCGCCTCTCTGAGGACAGTTGGCGGCCAAGTGTCCTACGGCCTGGCATCGGTAACAGYGTCTTTCTCCGTCACTGCCACGTCCAATATTCAATGCCGCGGCAAATGCCTCAGCCAGCACAGCAGTATGGTGCTCAATTGATCCCACCCTGTTGCAGGCTTCTATCATTTGCACGATAGTAGCACTAACGGGCAAGGTTTGTAATATTTTCTTACAGTCCGAGTTGGCGTTCTCTACAGCCAACTTCTGTATTAACACTTCCTTGGCCTCGCGATTCTCAAGCTGCTTACCTAATGCATCTCTTAATCGGTCAATAAATTGCATATAGGGCTCTTGAACCCCTTGTCGTATGCTGGTAAATGATTGTTCTGATTTTCTGGTCTCCGGAATGCGGCGCATAGCCTGTAGGGCAAGTGCCGCTGAATGCCGTAACACATTCACATTTAACCTAGCTTGCAACCGGGGATCAAGCATTGGTTCTGTCCCCATTAACTGGGGCAGCCCAGCCCTGGCCATGGGATCGCCATCCTGGCGTTCGAGATTCTTCAGGGCCTCKATCTCACAAAGCTCCCTCCATTTCTGTTCCCAGAGCAATTTTTGAGTGGGCGTTAAAATCATTGCCGCTACTTGTCGCGAATCGAACGGGGTCAATAAGTGACCAGTCATGACATTTTCTAATAGAGACTGCGTAAATGGCGCGTTCAGCCCGTACACTGTTACCGTCTTCCTTAATTCCTTAATTAAATCCCATTGGAAGGGGGTCCATTCATTAGGGTGATTATCTTGTACGCGGACTGGGAACACCAACCCAGCTTCACCATCTTTAAAAGCTTCCCTATGCAATTGTTCCCATCGGCTTCTAGGGTCAAAATCATGGCCCGACACAGGGTGCGACCCGCAGAGGGGCACTTGACACGGAGACGCAGCGTGTGTTGGTTTCAGAGAGACAGCACTTGGCAAGGGCGGCATTTTAGGGTTTTTTTGATTATCGCCCTTTTCGTCTAAATCTATTAAAGTCCCTCTTTCCTGTTGCGGGCTGTCACTGTCACCAGTGTCGCCTGCCCTCATTCCCTGAGCCGCCGCATTCTGCACCTTTTTTTCTGCTTGCCACAACCGCAATGTTTCAGTAACTAGACGCCAAGTTGTCATTATTTCAGTAGCAGTGGTGTCTCCCCGTGACGCGGCTTCCCAGACTGTCTCTCCTGCCTGTTCCCAATTCTTTACATCAAATACTGCGGACACAGCGGACAGGGCCCCATGCTTTTGCAAGAATTTAAGTAATAGTTTTATCTTATAAGCATCGTATTTCACTCCCTGTTTTGTCAGGAGTTGCATCAATAACTTTACTATTGCCTCTTCCTCGGCAGAGATGTTAGCTCCCATGGTTACTGCCCAGCCGCTCACCTGTGATCAAGGTGATGTCCCGGGGTTGAAGCTGCGGTCCCGCCGTCAGCTTGACTCGTTCGGCTGAGGTTCCCTCCGGACACAGTGCAGCGCTGCTTACTCCCTATCACGTCGGGGTCACCATTTGAAGGGAATGAATCACGGATTCCGGGGATAGTGCAGAGCGGAGACCTTTATTYACACAATTTCTTCTTATTTATATCTTCCCGATTGTTGCTCACGCGATCATAGACAAAGCACGCGCCGCTAAAACTTTACTAATTGGTCACATCTCCCTTATCACGCGCTTTACCACTGGCAGCAGCCTAAGCCGTTATTTTTACTTTTGCACAAGCCTTTGTTGCTGTTTTTCTGTTTTGCAATCCCATTCCTTGTTTTTTGACCTTCACTCTATATCTGTGTTTATCAGCTCAAGGTAACTGGCATTTTGTTCCATCGGCTTTCCCATATGTACATATGTATATGTACACATAGATACATACACATATGCACATATGCAGATTCCCACAGATACATGCATCATTCTATGTCTCATCGACAGACATGAAAAAATCATACACGTGTGTGACTCAGTATTGTTTACGGTTATACATACACATTAGCATTTACACATATCGATTCTCATTTCTGTCTGTACATTAAAAAAGTTACTTTTCTCCTCCTTTCATTTGTAGGTAAAAATATAAACATATCTATTAATTATAAAACCGAATATTTTCCAATTTCAAAGTTAATCCAAAAGCTGCTACACACTAAGGACCAGATTACAAATTCCTGACTAAAAATGGCACATGAGTTTATACCCATTGATTTAATTTATGCTACTCGTGATTAATTACTCATAATGATCCTACAACATAGCAATGAAATATCTAGTGACTCAGTTCTTTAAAATCTTACATATGAAAAAATACTTAGTAAGCAGTCTGTGGTGGGTTGACCCTGGCTGGATGATCACTCCCCCTCCTCAACTGGACGAGGGGGGAGAAAAATACGACAAAAGGCTTGTGAGTCGAGATAAGGACAGGGAGAGATCACTTAGCAATTACTGTCACAGGCAAAGCAGACTTGACTTGGGGAAATTAGTTTAATTTATTACTAATCAAATCAGAGTAGGATAATGAGAAATAAAACCAAATCTCAAAACACCTTCCCCCCACCCCTCCCCTCTTCCCGGGCTCAACCTCACTCCCCATTTCTCTACCTCTTCCGCCCGAGCAGCACAGGGGGATGGGGAATGGGGGTTGCGGTCAGTTCATCACATGTTTTCTCTGCCGCTCCTTCCTCCTCGTGCTCTTCCCCTGCTCCAGCGTGGGGTCCCACCCACTGGACACAGTCCTTCACGAACTTCTTCAACATGAGTCCTTCCCACAGGCTGCAGTTCTTCACGAACTGCTCCAGCATGGGTCCCCCATAGGCCCACAGGTCCTACCAGAAAACCTGCTCCAGCGWCAGCTCTTCTCCAAGGGCCACAGTTCCTGCCATGAACCTGCTCCAGCGCAGGCTCTCCATGGGGTCACAGCTTCCTTCAGGGCACATCCACCTGCTCTGGCGTGGAGTCCTCCATGGGCTGCAGGGTAGATATCCGCTCCATCGTTAACCTCCATGGGCTGCAGGGGAACAGCCTGCCTCGCCATGGTCTTCACCACGGGCTGCAGGGGAATCTCTGCTCCGGCACCTGGAGCACCTCCGGCCCCTCCTTCTTCACTGACCTTGGTGTCTGCAGGGTTCTTTCTCTCACTTATTCTCACTCCTCTCTCCAGATGCAGTTGCTGTTGTGCAGGTTTTTTCCCCTTCTTAAATATGTTATCCTAGACACGCTACCACCGTTGCTGATTGGCTCAGCCTTGGCCAGCGGTGTGTCCGTCTTGGAGCCAGCTGGCATTGGCTCTCTTGGACATGGGGGAAGCTTCTAGCAATTTCTCACAGAAACCACCCCTGTACTCCCCCCGCTACCAAAACTTTGCTACACAAACCCAATATACAGTCTCACTGATACTAGTATGAATGCTCATGTGAGTATTTTGGCTGGGCCAAATTTCTCATATAAAGAACTATTACTAACATTCTTGTTAAATGACTGCCTGAAATCTTTGCATGTTTAACACATAGCTAAAATGCCATCCTACTATGTAACAGCTGTATTTATCTTCCATATTAATTAATTAAAATGAGTGCTTATCTTATATAACTATCCTAATAAATTTTCCTTCTCATCATGTACAATATATCCATCTCTAGCATGTAAAAAGTTAAAATAACACTAAAATAACTTTCAAAAAGGATTGGGGGAAGCAAACACCCACTACATTTATGAAACTTAGCACAAGTGCAGTTTTTTGTACCAAGTTAATTTCCAGATTCAGGAAGACATGCTCTCTGTAAATGAAGAAGCAGTGCCAGCACTGAATGTGAACTAAAATGCTCACTCAAAGAATGCAATAGGCATTTCAGAGGTAGCTCTGAAAAATGCTCTAGGACACTTTCTACTGCAATATGACCATAACATTACAATGACTGAGAACAAGAGAGATGTGTGACATATATATTTTATCTTATTCACAAAGCTATTAGCTAAAAATTAATAACTTCAGTAAAATCAAAAAGGCATTATGACCCTGTAATGACTATGGTGCTAATAGGAATCCAAGTCCAGGCTAAAGTAACTGTACAGTCATTTAGAGACAGAGATTTTAAAATCTGGTCAATTTACCCTTTGACTTATCATAAATTTAATCTTTTAGTACATTTATACATTATCTTCAAAATACTTTTTGCAAAGAACAGTGCTTTGACATCCTTTTCTATTTAGGTAGGCCTGTCTGTTGTGCACTTAGTATTATTTAAATATGAGGCCATACACTCTTTATTTGTTTTTGCTTCCAGTAAATCTATTTGTGAAACACCATTTGATTCAGATGTTATTTTCTTACACATATAGGATCAGATTCAAAGCTTTTTAAAGTCTGTTGAATTCTTTTACCTGACCTCATTCAGCATTGGATCAGATCTATCATAATAAACTGACTCGCAAAAGTATTTAACGGTGAAACTTAAAGGAAGTGATTCTCTCCCTACCCCAAAATTCAAATGGTTACTTCACTTATCATACCATCTGCAATATGTCTAGCTGATATCTGACTATCTGATCAGGGACAACAAAGCTACAAAAACCCCACAATTAATTTTCCCTCCCCATCTGACACTTGCTATGCCAATGGAAATAAAAATTAGCATTCTTACCTATTATACAGTATTGGTACAGGATTTAAATTTTCCATAGAGAGATTTTTCAAGTTTTCATAAGCAGGAGTCTTCATCTGTGAGTAATAAATACTGCTGCATATTGCAGTGCTCCAGAATATTACCCACCAACCCTTATCAGCACTGTCATACACCCTAAAATTACCTGGATACAGAGAGAGCACCTAGTAAATYTCCTAAGTCTTTATGCAACTGTTTTCTTTTAGTGTTTGTATTCAGTCAGGAAATGCATCTCACTAAGTTTGATAATATCACTTGTAGAAAAAAGACAAAGACTCTTGATTTTGACTAAAGAGTTAAAGCCAACTGTTATGCATTTGGCATTAAGGTTGAATCTGGAGAAATGAAAAAAAAATCAGAAAGACAAAATAATGAACACTTTCAATTATCCTACAAAAAAACACAAAATTATATAGTTAGAGTGAAGCATGTCAGGCAGGACCTGGAACTAGTCTAGCCAGCATTAAAAAAATCAAAATACCTGTTAACATTCCCATGTTTTTAAATAGGAATATTGTCATTGTTATCAGTTCCAATGAAAGAATAATAGCATGTACTCACCTTTAATCACTAAAATATTTCAGATAAACAATTTGAGGAAAGACTCCAGGTATTCTTGTGGGATTCTTTCTCCAGGCAATTTTCTCATTTGCAATTTTATTTTCTGTTTTTCATAGTTAGTTCAGTCCTTCCTCTTCTATCCTGGATACTCCATTTGAGACAGCAGACATTCCAGATTCAGAGTAGTATAGCATATAGCCTGTCAATATTATATGAATAGCTTAAATGAAGTGTTCAGAATCTGAATAAGGGGGCTAATAGTGAAACCTATAAAAATAATACAATATTAACTGTGCAGTAATAGGGGGATTCTGGGGATGGCATTCAGTTCCAAACTGTAGACATCTAAACTTAGCTAGTAGCTTGATTCGGTTGCCAAAGCATAGGTGTCCACTGCCACCAGTGATGCACCAGGATATCCTGTCTTTTGTCCAGCTGCTACTCAGAAGAATAGACTTTGTGTTTGTCAGTCCTCTACAGTTGTCTCAAAAGTCTTCTTTTCATATGTGCCATACGTGGGTGAGAATTGTTTTGAGTAGGAGCAAGGAGACAGAATAATGAAGAGTCAGATTTCCTTGCCAAGACTTTTGGCTCTTTGACTTATTTTTTCAACTGATTTGTCTGAACTAAACTCCAAGAGCAAAGAGAAGGGTTTCATGCCCAAATCACACTTAATATCTCCATATCATATCAGCATGTCATGTTATAGGTGTAATCACAAGAAAAAGTTGTGAAGCTTGTGTATGCTGTTACACCGTGCCACCATGCTTTAAGACATCAGTCTACAATCAACCGTAACTACATCTGAAACAATGGAATTGCATTTTGTCATCTTTACTTTTCTTCCTTGCTCTTCTCTCAGCTCTTGCTGAATTGCCTTAGGAAAAAGTTCAGCATTAATTCTAAATCAGATGCAGGAAAGAGAGAATTGCTCAAGGAAGCTCAGATGTTCACAAAGGACAGTTTCAAAAGAACACGTTTTCAGAGCAAAATGCTTTCTTTGTGTGCTGCCAGTGTACAACACATCTAGCCTGCTTTCTGATTCCTCCCTTTGCCTTTATACTGTATGACATGTTGATGCTAAAGCTGAAAGGCTCACTCCTGCAAAATCTTAGCGATAGAAGTATTTATGCAGAAACCAGGGAGGCTTATAATTTGATAAAATTTCTTTCTGGACACAGAATTACATTCAAATTAAAGCTCTCAAGGAAAGCCATGTGCACAACCTGGTAGCAGCTGAACTTAAGGACAATGGACTGAATACTTTGGCACTGTGTCAGAAAATACAAAGAATGACAAGGAGCCTTATTTGTTACTATAAAAAATTATTAAACTGGGTGAGATCAAAGAACTGTCTTGGAGTATGCAGCTCCAAGAGTAGGCAACAGTAACTGCTGAGAGAAAGATAGAATAAAAAAAATTTAGAGGACCTTTCTGATACCCTGTCACCCCAACTTCCCTCAGTCAGAAGTTTAGGAACTTCTGAGCAAAGATTTCATGTGGACCTCTGGGTTTAACAACCGTTGATTATTAAATTTTGATTACATACTTATGTAAACACATTCATTTTTTTGGCCTCTCTTTGACCAGTCTGTTCCCATCTTGATGGCATCAAAAGGTGGGACAGAAATTCAGTGTTTAGTCATTGTATAGCACTAATGTCTCTGTAAAATGCATTAGTTTTTAACAATCGTACAGGTCTTTTTGATGGCAAGGACTGTTGGAAACCTGTGCACCCTTGGCAGAAACCAGAACTTTCTTTGGCAGGTTCTCTACACTGCATGAATTAAAAAGAACCACATGAGGAAACCTTGGCTTATGTTAATTGTAAATTTGACTGTTATTAGGTGTATTTTCATCTGTAATCAATACTAGCCATGAAGCAAATAGTCAGCAGAGACTGGTATTTAATCTTTTTGTTTATACCTCTAATAAAAAAAGATACAAAATTTGTAAATTGTATTCACAGCTGTCCTGCATTTTCTCTTCCTCTGTTGCTGTTGCCTTGCCACACATCTCCTCCTACCTCTATGATTTACTGTTCCTGCATATTAAAACTTGGTTGCTTTCTCTGGAAGAAAATTATATCCTATATATATGGTCTTTAAAGCATGCAGACAAATCCAAGGGAATTTCTGGATTTCACAGTATCCAGAAATATTAATCATATCATATCATATATGATTGATCTGCTTGTGGATATGAGCAAGAACATGTGACCATCAGCTCCCTTTATAATCAATGTAAAGAAATTTCTAGGCTGCAGTTCATATGATCCAAATTTACATGTATGAAATAGCTTATGGGAGGTTTGGATAGAATGAAACCTATGTCTGCATTCATTCATCCAGCTTCTGATAAGTGCCTTTTAAGTCTTTTCCTTTCTTTCCTTACAAAAGTAGAAACAAACAAAAAAAAGGGATATTTCTTTCCTGATCTTAAGGGAGCAGCTTGCCAAAGCCATATTAACCAATATATTTGTGGAGCATATAGAGGACTACTAAGGGGATATGCACTAATATCACTTCAGTAGCTGGCTGACAAGACCAAGATAAAAGTCTCCTTACCATTTCTTTATGACAATGAAATAAAATGCCTTACTCAGTATTCAAGTCTGCTTTCCAGACAAGAACAGTAGTCTAATATTCAGTCTATGTAAGAAGGAAATATGTTGTGGAAGTAAAGAAAGTGAAAGAAACAACAGATTTTGTGCCATCTCTCAGAATGAAGTTTGCACTTGTTACTTCATTGAAATGACAGGGGATTCTTTTAGAATCATTCTAATACAAGATCATCAGATGTGAAGTTGTGGCCAAAGACAGCTTTATTTTTGAAAGCAGCATGTCTTTGAATGTGGTCTTGTTCACATGTTGCTTTCCAAAATAAAGCTACCTTTAGCTACTGATGTCTTTCTCATTTTAAAATTAGATACAAATACCCACTGTTTGTCTACCCTTTGGTTTGGCTACTGAAACTGCTGTAGAGATCATCACTCTACAGAGTAAGATGATGATATTTTAACTTCATAACTTTTCATACAAGCCTTTTCTCTGGTTCTCAAGTGATAAACCTGGGGTTTTCAGGCAGAGTTATTATCTGGGGAGAGGAAGTGGTTTTGTTGTTTGTTTGTTTGTTTTCAGTTCAAAGAGCCTCAATAGCGTAATTGTGCTGACATCTACCAGAGTGACCCTAAAGATACATATTGCTTAACATGGCATGGCATAAGAGCATGTAGGGATGTCTGAATGACCAAGACCCTCTGGATTATTGTTTGTTGACTGTGCTGGGAAGATGGACCTAAACTTGACAGAGTACTTTTGTATTCTTCCAGTGGAGAAGTTCCTATCAGGTATGCCTGGGTTTCGTCTTTGAAGGAATCAAGGGCATTGCTCCAGAGGAGAGTCCTGATATGAATTAGCATTCATGCAATGCGTATAGTCAGGGACTAAGAATTTGGAGAAAACCAGAAAGTGAGCCAAAGAGCTAGTCTAGGTAACACAGCTGAAGAGGCACATCTCAAACCTAATCTGAATTTATGGCAAGCATTTGATTCACTGCCTACCTCTATGAGTAGTTTGTTACAATGAGAACACAGAATATCAGAGCACACACTACACAATTTTTTATGATTACTTTTGTCTGGATAGCTCTTAAGATAATACTTTTGACTGAGAAACCATATATAGCTAGAATCTTTCTCTTTGAGAGTTCATAATTTTCTTGATACTCCAAATGTACTTAGAGCTGATGAGTCTTACAAAATGCTTTGAGCAGTCTGAGAAGTTAAACAATTTTGAAGTACCTGGTGACTCCTTGTGTTCTTTCATTTGGTCTTGTTCCCATTTGTACAATGTGTGCATATATTGGATCAATGTGCTATTTAATTACTCTTTCAAGGATATACTGGCCTTTCTAGGATATGTCTACAGATGGGTACAGATGTACATTAGTTCTCTCTGTACTTCAGGTTGATTGCATTCAAGCTTACTGTGAAAGCTGCATAACACTTAAACTTGTTCTATACCCAGGTAATAAAGGTGTGCATCCAGTACAAGTAGGAGTTCACAGATGCCACACATCAGAAAACATTCAAAAATTTTGACTTTGAATATCCTTTTTTCATTGCTTTTATTCCAGAAGAAAGGAATTTAATTAACATTACTACTGAATACAGCCTACTTCACATTTGCAACAACTTGACACTACTGTTTGCTGTGATGGTAAAATCTAGGTCCAACTCTCTGGCCTCTGGCTTGTTTCAGAACATTAAGTTGAGGAAGTTTCATATAAAAGTAATGTATAGAATATCCTAACATGGGCATGTGAAGAGTGAGAGCTCCTTTCCTTTTTTCATAGAATTATATCATAATTCCTTTATTAGATTAACTTTCTCCTTTTTATAATACAGTGGATGTTGTAAATAGGCATCTATTGACAAAAAACACTTCCCAAACTGTGTAGTCCAAAAGCTGCCTAACCATTTAGTTTCAAAAGGCTCACTCCTCTATTTAAATCTCTGCCCTAGATCCTTTTGAGGCACTGAATTTTCCTATTTTACATATTCCTTACTAATGAGCCTTTTTTTAACATGGAAAGCCTCCTTAATAAGTCTTTCATTTGTTATAGTTCGTGTTCAAGACTGTAGTAAGAGGAGGGTGTCAGCAACGGATAGTCAATCAAAAGCTTAATAACTTCTATCTTCTCTCATTCTGTTGAGTTTGCAGCTACAGTTATAATTTAGTACCTTAAAAGTCATAATTTGGTTTAAAAATCCAGATATGAAAAGGGAAGACTCTCAAACCAATCAAGTATGAACACTCAATCCTCTTGAGGCTAATGAGTCATTTACAGTAAGGGTCAGTGTTCCTATCTAAAATGGAAGCAATGCTTTATTTTTGCCACTGTAATCTGTCCTTTGCCAATCTGCCTCTACCATACAGAAGCACTGCATTGCAATAGTGTTATGTATCTAGCAAACAGAGATTTTATTTTATTCTTGTAGCAAGCCTGTCTGAGAAATGCAGATACAGACCAGATAAGCATTCATCTTTAAAACTTATGCCAAAAGAAATCCTGGGCTACAGAGGAACTAAAAATGCAGGAGACACACAGATTTTCTCCCACTATATTCTTTAAGGAAAAGATCAAATTGGAGACTTGTATTTTTTTCTCTGTCACTACCTTTTATTGGCAGAAAGCAGAGGTATGCTGCAGCCAGAAGGTTACAGAATATCTTTAATGCTTCCTCTTTAGCTCACTGTAAAGCTGGTGAGCAAGTAAATCTCTGCTGGATGATTTCACAGCTCAGCATGAGCATCATGTGGGAAGGCAGAGCAAATGCTTGTTTTTTTAATGCTATGGGCAGAGATCCAAGAAAGAAAAGGGATTTCAAATGGCTAAGTACAAGGAGTGATCGCCATCAATAAAATATTGAATGGCACTTTGAGGGAATGGTGTATAACAACAGTAACTTTTAATTTCCAAGATTTGAAAGAGAACTAAGGCCAAGTTTCTGACTATTTGTTGAAGAGATGGTGAGCTACTATGTAGAAGTAGTGACATTAGTATGGTGATTTAGACATAATTTAGTTTGCCTAACCTAATCCCTGTGCAGATCTGACAGGATGGGCAGCTTTTTTTTTTTTTTTTTTTTTTTCCTTGTGATATTGCCTTAGGGATTTACATATTTGAAATTTTAGTTTAGCCAGATTTTTACTTCAGCTCAAAATTTAACTCATAAAATTATAACTTCAGGGTAGGAATCAGTGGTTTTATTGAGCTGGCCTGAAGTTAAGTCAGACAAACCAATGTCAGAAGGTTTATGACCTGTAGATTCAATGTAATCTGTATCAAATCTGTTCAGCAAAGACAACTGATCTTTTCTTGACCAGAAGTCCTAGTACACAACTTCACAATGATCTTACTGCACATGCACAGGACAGGTGTATATGTTTAGTAGGTCTGATGCAGGATATGTTGGACCAACTTTGCAATGGCCAGAGAGAGGATCTGCACGTTTGGAAAATCCCGAGCATTAGACTTACTGCATGTAATGCATGTTGATTCCACACTGCATGAAGAGTGAAATGTCTAGTATAGATCTAACTTGAAGTTGTTCTTCATATGCTTGATGAATATTTATTATGTAGGATTTATGTAGAAGTAGTTTTGTATAAGTATTTATTAGAATGTTAACGCAAAGAGGTTTTATTAATAATAATGATGCGAAAATTCAGCCATAGCAATGTTTTAATATTTGCTGCTATTCAAGAGACTTTTACGTGTATTTTAAGATAAAAACCTTTAACATTTTAATACATTTATCTTCTGATTAGCATTTCATTCTCTTTCTCAGTGTGTTACAGATCACAGCAGAATAGTGAAGGTAACAAGAAAAACAGTTCTGCATATAATTTCCATGAAAAGACATGCATCTGAGACACTGGATAATTCAAGTCTAATAGAAAGTTGCTTGAGTCTTGTCCAGAATTAGTTCTCTTTCTTCCTGAAAGGAAGGTAAGGCAAGAATAGGATAGTAACAATGCAGAAAAATAGGGTCCTAGTCCCCAAGTGTAACCATAAACTAGGTCATTCATTACTGGATATCTGAACTCCTGCAGTATTACTTGCTGACACATCCAGGGCAGCGTCAATTTTATCTAATTTTAGTTGTCTACCATACAGACATCTACAGCTGAGCTAGTCAGCCTCAGTTCTCCTTATAGTCAATAGAGAAAAAGAGGCACTTTTTAGGGAGAAATTCACCTGACCTATTTTTGACATCTACTTCAGGATTAAATAGATCATGCCCTGGAAGTGCTTATTTCTCTTCACTGAGTAAAGAAGGAGCATAGAGTGACTAGCTCACCTGTAGAGACTTGCATTGCAAAGGTCTAAGTGAGAGGAGCCCTATCATTTGATTCTGGTCCTTTAATTAGTAAATTATTAGTTGTACAAAAGAAAAGAGCTTTGAAAATATGGTTGAAAGCCATGCACTTCAGAATATTCTGCCAACTGGTGCCATATACACTGCTCAGTGAGTAAGAACAATAGTTTTAGTTAGCTGGAATGGAAAATGAACCTGAAACCCAATAGTTTCCTACATCCCAGAGGCTGACCCTGATCACGAGGTTTTGAACTAAAAGGAAGTAGCATCAAACTCTTCAACATTCCTCCTTAGCCCTTACTTTCCTTGAGCATATCACAATCWTATTTTTGCTCTTCTTATGAATGATGTGATCAAAATGTTTTGAAAACATCTTAATAAAAATAAAATAATATAAAGCAACATAAAGTACATCTTAATAATTTTGGTTATTTTCATTTTGTCTGAAGTAATTTGACAGATTCAACTTAAATTTGTAAATAGTTTTGAATGTTTCAAACTATAGATTTGAAAAGAGAAAAAGTTTATCATTTATTCCCTAGCTCTAATTTTAACCTAACTTGATTTAAAAAAAGTTTCCTTTCTCTTCTTCTGAAAAAAAAAAAAAAAGAAACTTCCTACAAATATCATAAGACTTGATAGCACTAATTCTCCATTTTTCTCTTCTTCTCCCTGTAGAAGAAGAGACTATCTTCATATTAAGATTTTTTTTTTAAATTCGCATTATTTATTTTGTTTTATTGTTAAACCTTCACATCACTTATTTTATAACAGGGAAATGGGAAAATAATGTATTTTGCCTTTTATAGACTTTTTGAACTTCCTTTTCCTTTTTTTCTTAGTATCTTTTAATACTTACCTGTAGATGACTCATTGCTTGACCTATTCTAATATTCAAAAGCCAATCCTTCATTCCTTTAGGTATTGCACTGTAGCTGTTACACTGGTAAGCAAATTTCAAGCTTTATCATAGAAATCTGTAGGGATTCCATGTGCAAAATAACAGCTAAATGATCATTGATATTTTGTAAATTAATCCTCTGAATAATAGGTGGTCATTATAATCTTAGTAAACTTTTCATGGTCTGTACATGCACTTTAGCAACTGCACTAGAAACGACACAAGAACTCTTGTTAACAGATAAAAGCTGATCTTTGAGTTTCTAATTACTTTAAGTATTATTAAAACTAAAAGAGTGACTTGGTCACAATTAACTGATTGGACGACTCAGAGACTTTAAATGTACATAATTTTCTTGTAGAAATTTAAAGGAAATGAAAAAGTCAGTCAGTTTCAATTTGAATGTACTTGCTTCTTTTAGTATTTTTTTTTCCACATGCATATTCATTCTGAGCAATTAGTGTTCAGTCAAATGTTTGTAGGAGGATGTGGAGCTGGTAATTGTGTGAATATGCTTGTTTGCCAGACAACATGCCTATTCATAACCAGAGTTACTAGTATAGTTATGTTTAATATAAGAGGAGGGAAGGATAAGGGAAAACGTAATGCAAAAAAAGTCAGTTATTTCTAATGTATGTCACATTTACTATAGAGATTTCAGTTTTGATAGAACAGTGTAAATGGTAATTTTTAATTGGTTTTAGAGATAGAAAATAGCAGTTACTTAACAAAACAAACAAACACCTAATTCTTTATAAAAGGGATAAAACCAGGCTCGCTAGTGATAAGCCATGGGTTGGTACACCAATGTTTGAGGGACGGTGTGCTAGCAAGGTCCTTCAGTCTGCTCCACAATGCACTGAGTACACTGGAGCACATTTGAAATGTCTTTGTACTAATGCGTGCAGCACCTTCCATCTTAGTGGGGGCAGGGGATGAAGATCCATGCAGCAGCAAAGGCGCAAGGGTTATGGATGTGTTAGAAACCACGGAAGTGCCTGAGAACAGTCACATAGGAATTAGGGTTTCTCCCCCAGTAAAGGTGACGGGATCAATAGCCCAACTGAAGTGCACCTACACCAATGCACACAGCATGGGCAACAAACAGGAGAATCTGGAAGCCATTGTGCAGCAGAAAAACTGTGATATAGTTGCAGTCACGGAAACATGGTGGGACGACTCGCACAACTGGAGTGCTGCAATGGATGACTATAAACTCTTCAGAATGGATAGGCAAGGAAGGAGAGGTGGTAGGGTAGCCTTATATGTTAGGGAGGGGTTTGATTGTCTTGAGCTTAATGATGGTGATGAAAGGGTTGAGTGTTTATGGGTGAGAATCAGGGGAAAGGCCAACAAGGCAGATATCATGGTGGGAGTCTGTTATAGACCACCAGGATGAAAAGGCAGACAAAATATTCTATAAGCAGCTGGGAGAAGTCTCACAATCACTAGCCCTTGTTCTCATGGGGGACTTCAACTTACCAGATGTCTGCTGGAAATACAATACAGCGGAGAGGAAACAGTCTGGGAGTGAGCCAACTAGGGAAGGCGCCCCTCTGCACCTGTTGTTTGGGAACAGGGAAGGACTTGTGGGTGATGTGATCGTTGGAGGCCGTCTTGGGCATAGCAATCATGAAATAATAGAGTTTTCGATTCTTGGAGAAGTAAGGAGGGGGTCAGCAGAACTGCCACCTTGGACTTCCAGAGGGCAGACTTTGGCCTGTTTAGGAGCCTGGTTGACAGAGTCCCTTGGGAGGCAGTCCTGAAGGGCAAAGGAGTCCAGGAAGGCTGGACATTCTTAAGAAGGAAATCTTAAAGGTGCAGGAGCAGGCTGTCCCCACGTGCCAAAAGATGAGCCGGCAGGGAAGAAGACCAGGCTGGCTGAACAGAGAGCTTTTGCTGGAACTTAGGGAAAAAAAAAGAGTTTATGACCTTTGGAAGAAGGGGCAGGCAACTCAGGGGGACTACAAGGATGTTGTGAGGCTATGCAGGGGGAAAATTAGAAGGGACAAAGCCCATCTAGAACTTAATCTGGCTACTGCCATAAAAGACAGTAAAAAATGTTTCTATAAATACATTAACAACAAAAGGAGGGCTAAGGAGAATCTCCATCCTTCATTGGATGTGGGGGGAAACATAGTGAGAAAGGATGAGGAAAAGGGTGAGGTACTTAATGCCTTCTTTGCCTCAGTCTCTAATAGTAAGACCAGTTGTTCTCCAGATATCCAGCCCCCTGAGGTGGAAGACAGGGACAGGGAGCAGAATGAAGCCCCCATAATCCAAGGGGAAATGCTTAGCGACCTGCTACACCACTTAGACACACACAAGTCTATGGGGCTGGATGGGACCCACCCAAGGGTACTGAGGGAGCTGGTGGAAGTGCTCACCAAGCCACTTTCAATCCTTTATCAGCAGGCCTGGCTAACCGGGGAGGGCCCAGTTGACTGGAAGTTAGCAAATGTGACGCCCATCTACAAGAAGGGCCGGAAGGAGGATCCGGGGAACTACAGGCCTGTCAGCCTGACCTTGGTGCCAGGGAAGGTTATGGAGCAGCTCATTTTGAGTGCCATCACATGGCACGTACAGGCCAACCAGGTGATCAGGCCCAGTCAGCACAGGTTTATGAAAGGCAGGTCCTGCTTGATTAACCTGATCTCCTTCTAGGACAGGGTGACCCATTTAGTGGATGAGGGAAAGGCTGTGGATGTTGTTTACCTGGACTTTAGTAAAGCCTTTGACACTGTTTCTCCTGGAGAAACTGGAGTGCACCCTCAGTAAGTTTGCAGATGACACCAAGTTGGGTGGGAGTGTTGATCTGCTTAAGGAGAAGAAGGCTCTACAGAGGGATCTGGACAGGCTGGATCGATGGACCAATTGTATGAGGTTCAACAAGGTTAAGTGCCGGGTCCTGCACTAGGGTCACAACAGCCCCATGCAATGCTACAGGCTTGGAGAAGAGTGGCTGGAAAGCTGCCCAGCAGAAAAGGACCTGGAGGTGTTGCTCGACAGCTGGCTGAATATGAGCCGGCAGTGTGCCCAAGTGGCCAGGATGCCAATAGCATCCTGGTTTGTATCAGAAATAAGTGTGGCCAGCAGGACTAGGGAAGCAATTTTCCCCCTGTACTTGGCACTGTTGAGACCGCACCTCGAATACTGTGTTCAGTTTTGGGCCCCTCACTACAAGAAAGACATTGAGGTGCTGGAGCGTGTCCAAAGAAGGGCAACGAAGCTGGTGAAGGGTCTGGAGAACAAGTCTTATGAGGAGCAGCTGAGGGAACTGGGGTTGTTTAGCCTGGAGAAAAGGAGGCTGAAGGGAGACCTCATCGCTCTCTACAACTACCTGAAAGGAGGTTGCAGCGAGGTGGGTGTCGGTCTCTTTTCCCAGGTAACAAGTAATAGGACAAGAGGAAATGGCCGCAAGTTGTGCCAGGGGAGGTTTGGATTGGATACTAGGAAAAATTTCTTCACCGAAAGGGTTGTCGAGCATTGGAACAGGCTGCCCAGGGAAGTGGTTGACTCACTATCCCTGGAGGTATTTAAAAGACGTGTAGATGTGGTGCTTAGGGACATGGTTTAGTGGTGGACTTGGTAGTGTTAGGTTAACGGTTGGACTTGATGATCTTAAAGGTCTTTTCCAACCTAAATGATTCTATGATTCTATAAGCAACCATTACATCTAGAAATAATTTGTTTCTCTTATCACGTTGTGTCAGATTTAGTTCCAAATTTTACATCCCTAAACTTAGTTGTGTAGATATAGTAAAGATATAGGTACCAATATTACTCAAGTCTTCATTGACTCTGTTGACTAGATCACCACTGGCTATAATGGAAGCTTAGATACCTAGTTCGTATGTAAACAAGTATGTTCGGACATCAAAATTTAATGGTCTATATTGTGGAGCTGAATGTCATTCCTTAAAGCATAGATATTTAGGTTGTCTCAATCTTGAACCCCACCTTTCTTTTTGTTTTCCAAGGCTAGATCATGAAAATAAGCTTCTGGAATGTGACTGATCCACCTGTAGTTCCCTGGATCCTCCTTCTTGTCCCTCTGGAAGGTAGGAGGGACATTTGCTTTCTTCTAGTCCTCTGGAAGCAGCCCATCAAGTCTGGTGGTCACCATCACTTTTCAAGGAAAATCACAAGTGGCCTCCCAACGTTATCAGCTGGCTGATGTCAACTCCTTCAGTGCTTGTGGGTGTTGATCCCATAGATTTGTGTGTGTCCAGTTTGTTGAAACAATAAATCTTCCCAACTCCAGACTGTCGTGGTTTAACCCTGGCAGCACCTAAACACCATGCAGCCGCTCGCTCACCCCCTGACTCCGGTGGGATGGGGGAGAGAATCGGGAGGGCACGAGTAGGAAAACTCATGGGTTGAGATAAAAACAGTTTAATAATTGAAATAAAACAAAGTAGAACAGTAATAGTAACTGATAACAACAACAACAACAATACACAAAGCAGGCGATGCACAATGCAATTGCTCACCACCCGCYGAACTCACGAAAGTCCATCCCGGGGACCCAGAGCCCCCACACACACTTAGTTTTTATACTGAGCATGACATCGCATGGTATGGAATACCCCATTGGCCAGCTGGGTCAACCACCCTGGCTATGCTCCCCCCGCCAGCTTCCCATGCACCTGGCAGGGCATGGGAGGCCGAAAAGTGCCCGGTGCAGGCACCACCCAGCAACACACAAAACATCAATGGGCCATCAACGCTCCTATTATACCAAACCCAAAACACAGCGCACCCTCCCCAGCTACTGGGAAGAAAGTTAACTCTGTCCCAGCCGGAACCAGGACACAGACTTTCCCACAGACCTCAGGAACCAGGGGTTGTTGAAGGCCAGTCTTAACAGTAGAGACCATGGTGAAGAAGGCATTGAGTACCTTGGCCTTTTCCATGTCTTTTGTTACCATGCTCTCTGCACCATTGAGCAGCAGGCTCACATTTTCTTGGTCTTCCTTTTTGCTGCTGATGTCCCTGTAGAAGCCCTTTTTTTGATTTTCATGTCCCTTGCCACATCCAGCTCCATGTGGGCTTGGGTATATCAGGTATATCAGCAGCAAAAGCAAGACTTATCCTGAACTGTACCATCTTCCCAACAGGATAAGGAGGTTGTGTTAGGAATCATTATGCCAACCACCATGTCTTCTTTCTTGATCTGTGCCATGTCTCCCACAGAACAGAAAATCCAAGTAATTCATACAATTTCATATATACATGTGATTGAAGTGTGTTGGTATCTGAGTCTATCTAGTCTCTGCATTGTCAATTTGGTTTTAAATTGCAACACCTTTGTACCTTCATAACCAGTAGCCCTTTGTATGAGGAATCAGCAGAGGAAAACAGGTAATTTTTGAACATCGTTCAGCATTTTAGACCTCTACCATAGCCTGAGTGATGTTTTAAATATGGCTATTTGTGTACATTGACTGCATAGTAAGGTCCTAACAAATATCTCTAGTGTAGACCTGTCTTGTTAAATTCTAATGCTACATTAGAAGTATTGTGTTTCCAAGGCTTGATTCAGCTGCCCACATTAGTGGGCATTTGTCATTACCTGTGCAGGCAACTGAACTGAGCCCCAGATGCCAGTCACAATGATATGAGATGAACACTTATTAAAAAGTAATGAGATGAAAGAATTATTTAAAAATATAGGTCTTTTAAAATATTAAAAACTTCAGTAACCGCTTTTCATCAGGTCCCTATTGTCTCATTTTTGTAAGTGCAAGTCTATTTTTAGACTAAAAAAATTATTTTCCAATTTTGATTGTTGTGGGGTTTTTTTACTAAACCTATTTAGGCATTTAACTAGAACATTGTCCGCTAATGTGTTGTGATATTTATGTTCACTTTCCTTGTTTTAAGGATTAAACCTTCAAATTCAGTGGTAGAATAAGGTGTCTAAAAATATATAACAAAAATCTGACAGTAATATAATATATCACTTGAATCTGAGTTACTGGTCAAGGGATACTAGCATATGTAAGCCCTCATGAGGTGTGCGTATTCCCTTAAATGTATGATCTTTACAGAACAGCTTCAAGCAGGTAGATTGTTTTATATTCAGATGGAGCAATTATTTTGTTTCATTTAATTTCAGTTTTGGTATAAATAAGTAATCCCTCTTAGATCCACAGCAATAATGAAAATTTGTAACAATCTGAAAACAGTTTTTTATTTACCCTCATGTTTCCTATTCCTTATTTTAGATTGGTTTTGCATTGTTTTATTCCTTTCTTTTTCCTCAGTTCTGACTGAAAAAGAAATCATGTTTGGAATCTCTGGCCTCTAAGAAGAGTATACTAATAAGTATTTCCATAATAGAGTTTATTCTTCTTGTTTGTTATGATATATGCTAGGCAAGGACTAGAAAATAGCATGTATGAGCTCTTCATAGTACTAATTGTGATTAACAAGCTAATTAAAAGGGGGAAAGAATTGTTACTAAATATTAATATTCTATCAAAATGACAGGATAACCTCTAAACTTGAATGGAAGGAATTGCTTAATTTACTCCACAGATTGTAATTAATTTTTCTAAAACCATTTAATTATTTATGTGTATCAATTAAAGCATTTCTATTTTAGTAAGATGAAAAATAAGTAAGGTAGTAAATTACCTGAATTAAAGGCAAATAAATAAATAAATAAATAAATAAATAAAGCAACCCAATTGTTTGGCCACTGAATGTACTAAATAACAGACAAATTTTTGTACTTAAATTGAAATAACTGTTCTACATAAACGGTGAATGTTACCTTACAATGTTAGGTAGATGAACCACCTCCAGATCAACCTAGTATAGCAAGATTGTGTTTATACTAGGAAAATGGAGCATGTACACTGAAAAGCTCAAAAAATAGCTTTCCTACTATTGCTTCAAATCTCTCTGTTCAGTTCCTGCTTCACTGCTGTCAGTAGCTGCAGTTTGGCTCTCCAAGCTTACAGTTTCCATTTTCTTTCAACTCTTCCTTCGTCAATATCCACACTGATACAAAATCCTGCCACTCCTCCCTTTACAATATCATCTAAAATCTATCCCAACCTTTCTATTCAACCTGCTAACAGCCTTGCTGCCCCTCGGTGTTCTCTCTCTTTAACTCCTTTGACCTCATTCCTCTTTGACCTCTTAACATCTTTCTTTTCTCCCTACCAAGAAATAAGTAAGAAAGCTAACTTAATCTTCTAATTTCTTTGCCCTTTGGATCAACCCACTATTTTCTAGCTCCCACATGATGCTCATGCTGAGCTGTGAAATCATCCAGCAGAGATTTACTTGCTCACCATCTTCTAAAATTAATCTTTTTATCCTCTTTTTCAGGCTTCTGCTGCTTAAACCTTTTGTTTATTCTTTCAATAATATTTTCCTTATTCAACATTTCCTGCCTAATCAGTTCTTGGTAGTCTATTTTATTGTCTCCTTTTTACTCTATGTTACCTGCTTTTAAAAATTCTACTACTTACTCCTCTTCTTACCTCCCCTTTATAGCATGGTTTTTGTCTATTTTTTTGTTTTGATGGCATATTCTCTTTCCCTGTCTTCTGATCTTCATTGCAGTTTGTTGCATCTGAAGGCATACACATTTATTGCTCTTTTCTAAGTTTATTCTTGCTGTGCTCAAACAGAACAATGCACAGAACTGAGGTGAGGGAGCAAAAGCAAGAGAGGTCAGACAAAATGTAATGGTGCTGTCATGACCTTTCAACACCGTGAGGACTCGGGTGTTAGTAAATGGAGCTCAACTAAACTTTGAAGAAAGAGAGAAAAAACACAATTTCTTTAGTACTTTCAAGCTATGTGCTGGACATTTTAAAATGTGTCATTTTATTTTCAGAATGCAAAGATATTTATACTTACTGAATTGCACATTACGCAGTCATTCAGTAGCACCTCCTTAGATGACTTTTTGCCTGGATATGCTCATTATCACCATAGTAACTGAACCCCTTCCTTCACCCAATCCTATATGTGTCTTCCTTTTCTCTCATCCTTCATCCTGCTTCTCAGGAAGAATTTATATGAAAAAGCAGTTATATTACAGGAATTGTTACATGTTGTGCATTCAAAGTAATTGGCATATTTCTACTTACTCCCTAAATTCAAAAGAGGCTGATTTTTAACTTTATATATATGATCAATAATTAATTATCTAATTAGTTACCAATATTTTGTGATTGATTTTAAACTGAAAGATAATATTATCTGGCAGATCAGACAACAGCCTCTCAGGCAGAGATTGGCTGCATAAGTAAGTGAGCTTCACAAAAGAAGTGGACATCAGAAATTATATTCCACTGGCAGATGGGAACAGGCTGACGTTAAAAGGAAGATATCTAGTAAATTAACAGTGAGTTACACAAAGAAGTTGGTTCAGATGTTCCTCTATAATAACAGTAATAATAACATATTTCAAAGGTCATGAGCACTCAGATGTAATAGTCTCAAGTGGAAATTTTTCTGGATTTTCCATCACTTCAGTGTGAAGCATAGATATTCTGAACACCAACAAAATTTAATTTWAAAAACTTTAAATAAGAAAATTATTAATACAATCATGGCATCCTTCTAATGTAATTTTTTAAAATGTTAAATCTAATTTATTTTAATTTGATAGGGTTTCTTGTTTGTATTGTAGTCATCCGTACAATATTTAATCAAAGGAAAAGACCTCAATATTTCTGGCCTCCCTTTTTTAAAGAGTGGGATTCATCTTCAGTCAGTAGATATTTGAATTCAAGAATCTGAATTTGGTAGGGCTTACGGACTTTTGGTTTGGTAAGTTCTAAGGATGCTGATATATAGAAGCGTGAAGTATATGGCACAGAAAACACCATTCTACATCTCTTCATCATACCTCTATCTCTAGAGACATATATTGTCTCAGTCTATGTATTTACCAGTCCATATATTTATTTTGTAATAATGTCTAAATTTATTTATCTACGTTATATAGTGACTTCCTTGTAAGAAAAATACTTCGGCTGTATCATTCTCCTAAGGTGACTGTATCTGCTAAATTCTGATGAGGATCTCCCTCAGGTCTCCTACCTTTGCTGGTTGTGACACCCACTATCTATCCCCCAGGCTCCTGTAGTTACTATTACTGAGTGGTGCCACCTGGATCTTGAACACGCTGCCTGTAGTTATTGCTTCTCAAGTTCAAATGTTGTTATTGCTTTTCATGTTCACCTTAATCATGTAGGTGTATATAGACACTTCGCCCAGCAAGAATTTTTTTTAATTTATTAGAAAACCTAATAGTAGTTGGATTAAATGGAGAAATATACATTCAAGGAGAAGATCCTTTGGCAACTGTTGTACATTATGTCATCAGCAAGGGTCTTCCAGATGCTGAAATACATGGAGTCCTGCCTCAGGGAGGACTTGAGGAAAAATTATTTACACAGCCTAATTTTAAGTATTTAATCTGAGGCAAAGCTGATTAAGCACTCTCCTGGAATATACTGAACTTGCATGAGACCCTGTACATCATCAACTGCCTGATTTTAGTCATGAAGCAGTAGGAAATAGTAGGAAATAGTGAACAGAACTTTCACAAGGGTTTGAAGCACAACTTTAAAACCAAACATATTTGTTAAAGGTTCAATACTATGGCTGTGCCAAAGATCTTAACAAACTGTTTTGTACCCACACTGAATGAGAATTTCTCTACTAAGGCCTCATTTATGATGCCTGAGAAGCTGGAATATGAATGGAAAGATTAGGGATTCAGGCAATCTTCTTCCTAGGCCATGTCCATAGTTCTTCCAGCCATCTGATGGGGTCACATATAAAAGTCAATAACAGTTTTACCTGTGACCTCTCCATGTGATGCCCATCCCTCCCTGTAACCCAGATCTTTCATGAACTGAGCTTGGATCCCTGTCTGCATCTTGTCTAGCTATCCAATGATTTGTAAGGAACTCCCTGTTCTATTGCTAAAGTATTTCCCTGGTTTGCACCAATCCCTGTTCAGTCTATCCGCTTTGATCAAAAATCCCAATGTTGTCACTGCCTCCTGTCTCTTCTTTGAAACAATTTGCTAGCTGAAGCTTTGGGATAAGCCTGTATGAAACATACTTTCATAATGGTGGCTGAAGCTTGCTAGCAGGTCCAATTCAACTCCAACCTATCAGTGTCAAAAGATCTGGACTAGGACTAAGTTAAGTTCAAGACTTGAATTAAAGGAAGGACTTTATAGATAATGAGGGCAGGATTTGGAATTAGGCAAGCAGCAACTCATTTATACAAGAATCTGGGCAGATTAGATATCCCAGTTGTCTGGCAAGTGAAAGCTACACACTTGAGAGTTGCAGAGACATATAGATATCTAAATGCATGGATGTGTAAATGTAGATGGCCACCAGGTGTATACATGAGGATTATTAAGAGTACCTATTAAACTGTCTTTATCTCAGCCCACGAGTTTTCTCACTTTTCACCCTTCCGATTCTCTCCCCCATCCCACTGAGGAGGAGTGAGTGAGCAGCTCTGTGGGGCTTAGCTGCCTGCCTGGGCTAAACCACAACATACACAAAGGAAAACATGGATAATAATAAGTTGACTTATTTATCAATAGAAACAAACAAACAAAAAAAACCCAAACCCAAAACACTTAAAGGAAGATTCCTTGCAGCTGTATTAGACACCTATCTTATGACTGCACATGGAATTGTGGATTTCTCTGATTAGCTGTAAAGGGAATCCATATGACTACCTTTTACTTAGACAACTATCTCTTAAGCAGCAAAAAACAGAGGAGGTGAATTCCACGATAAAGTGCTTTTGTGCTTTTGGGATAGACCTAAGTAGGAAGAAAATTAAACTACTGAAAAAAAAGAAGAATCAAAATTGTTGACTGCCAAAGGAAAATCAGATATCTGTGCTCAAAAATAGAGTTAATACAAATATAAGAAAAATGTGAAGATCAAATAGAATTTCAGAAAATGGAAATAGTATTCCTGTATATATTATATTACTTAAAATTTTGCTAATGCAGCAGTATATTAATGACAAAAAATAGTCTAGGCAACTTCACATTAAGTACCAGATTCTTTAATATTGGACTACTTATTCAGAGAATCGGACACAAAGCTAGTAATTTTAAACACAATTTATTATAAGCATTTAGTGATCTGTATAACCACAGAATGAAATCAATATAATTAGGGATTAATCAGCTAAAATCAATGTTTAGTTGATTTTCTTGTGAATTTTCTAAATCTAAATTGAAAATAAGCCTTCTTTCCTGAGTTTTCACTATGGTCTTCTGGTATTGCAGATCCACAAAAGGCAAAAAAAGTCTTTAATCTCTTCCATTATTACCCCAAATGTTCATTGTTTTCCAAACCATGCCTCAAAGTAAAATAGAACACAATCAAACATGGGGAAAAATTTTTTTCCTACTTTTTTTACTTTAGATTTTCTGGAACTTATTTAAAACTTAGTGTTTTTAACTGGAAGTGATTCCAGAAGTTTGGAATTGCAGAATGCGACACAGTTTCTTATGCTTAATTTTTCACACACAGGATATTAGGTAAATATGACATGGAAGGTAGAACAAAGCAAAACAAAATAAAACTTCTTTTATAATTTAAAAATTAATTTACTATGTAGACCTTAAGGGTAGAGTTCCTCTACTTGGCCAAATAAATGAGGAATTCATTTTCTGAATCATTGCTCACTGGAAATAAGATTATTTATGATTTCTTGACATTACCCCTACTTATAAAAATTCTTCATTAGCAGTTATCCAGGATAGTGGCATGTGTATAAACGCTTGTACAAAGGAAAAACATGAATAATACAAAACAGTTGTCAGTTGTACTGTAATAAAAGTGCTATTATATTTATTTTTAAGATGATTATGAACAGGTTTTTAAAGACATAGGCCAATATAAGCAGAAGCAATCAGAACAGGTCTTGGCAAATTTAGTGCACTCACAGTAGTGCATGGGGTGCAGAAGATCAGATACATTGTTGTGCTTCATCCTGGCAATGATTTAACATACATAATTAATCCCTAGAGAAAATTCTCACAGGTAATTGACAGTTGACTGTGTCTGACTTTTGAGATGATGCCAGCATTCGTTGTTCTTGACAGTGCTGTAATTAAGTTTTTTTTCCCCTAGATAATAAAACATTAAATCACTATAATAAGTACTTGTATGTTTGCAGGTATATTTTATGTATGTGGGTGTATTCATTTTTCCCTTTGTATTCTTGTGCCCATTCTGGATAAGGGATTGCTGTTCTTCATATTTCTACACTTCTGAATAGGAATTTGGACAAGCTGATTCTTAGAATATAGAATTAACAAAATATTCCAGCAGCTTTGGGTGATACCCTGGTTCTTCCTTCAGAAATCTATGATCCTGGTGTTTTTACACATATTCTATCATGTTTCCATGGGTTGGACAGACATCAGAAATCCAAGACAAATGATAATTGTGGAGATACACTATGTGTAATGAGGACTGGGTTTAACTGTCTATGTTCGGAAGATTTTATGTACTTCAATTAATGTTTTTTGACCAGTGAATGAAAACAAGTATGAATACATCAGAGTAAAATTTTAAGTGTTCATTACATGGAAATTTTTTAGCTTCACCACTTACTTTTTTTCTTCAAAAGGGATCAAATTTGGAAATTACTTTTTTCTTAAAATACAAAATGTTTCCTTTTTTTCCCCACTTTGGCTATGTATTTTAAAAGTTCACATACTCTGAACATAAATGCTCAGTCTCTTTGAATTGTCCTGAAATGTTACAGTCTGAATGACAACAATATTTATTACGCTTTATGATTTTTTATTTGAGCAAAACGTGTATGCCACAATTCAGATTCCCTGGATTCCCTTCTGTTTCTTTCTCCTGTTACAGTACAGAACAGCGACAGTGACATTCTCAAGACTGTGGACTTGTAAAGAGAGATTAAATCCTTTTAGAACTTTTTTTTTTTTTTTTTTTTTTTGTGAAGAAACTAAATCCAATGATTATTTTAAATATTGTTTTGAATCTCCAAACATTTGCTTCTTGGTTAAGAAATCATTGGAAATCCTATGAAATACAATACTTATGAAACCTAAAAAAACTCTTTTGCAATAAATATTATCTTYTAATATTTTAAATTTTCCTCTCTTCCCCTTACCTCCCTTCCTTGGGTGAAAATATTCTATTTAGTTGGATAAAGAACAGAATATAAAGTATTGGCTATCCAGTTATGTAGGACATTCTTCATCTTTAATCTTGATGCAACTATTACTGTTAAAAGCAATTTCTTTTAGAAAAGAGACACATACTTGCTAATCAAGAGTGATTATTCTAAAGAAAAGGCAACATTTTAAAAGTATAGAAGATAATCAGACAGTCTGATTGATGACATTTTACTCTTGTGATAGTCTGGATAGAGCTAATAACAATCAGTATGGAACTACAGAGAGAGCGATTCTTAGAAGATCATGTGTTTTCTTAAAGGAAATCTGTAGATCTGCATTGCTTTCAATTTACATACTCTGAATATGTATCACTTTAACTGAATAAAGACTTTTGCACATCATGGGTCTATTCTATTCTGGTATTAACTAAAGCTTAGTTCTTCCAGATTGTACAAGACAGCCTGCATGTTGGTTTTTTTTTTCTTTCTAGTAACTCTGATGAATATAGGTGAATGAATATGCTACAAAAAAAGGGTGATAACACCAATGTCTTTGGTATCAGGAGAACCAGCCCTGATTCCCAGCAGTTTATACTGTTTGAAAAGAATCTGTTCTGTTTAACTGGGACTCACTTCCAAAGTTCTATTGACTTTCCTCCCATAGCACAGAGGATATATTAGGCTCTAGTGGGGAAAAAAACCACAAACCCAACAACGAAGCAAACAAAAAACCTCATGTTGACCTTTATTACACTACATTATATGCACCTATATATGCATTTTTATTTGTACCCTGTCACTCAGAATTTGGCATGACTGTCCGTTTTATTGCTACTTTCTTACAGCACTAGCAGAATTTTTTAATTGAGAGGAGTGTTGCCAGTATGTCAACAGAGGCGATCCTTCCCCTCTACTCAGCACTGGTAAGGTCACACTTGGAGKGCTGTGTCCAGTTCTGGGCTCACCAAAACAAGAGAGACATACTGGAGATAGCTCAACACAGGTCCACTAGTATGATGAAGGGACTGGAGCATCTCTCCTATGAGGAAAGGCTGAGAGAGCTGGGTAGTCTAGAGAAGAGAAGAGAAGAGAAGAGAAGAGAAGAGAAGAGAAGAGAAGAGAAGAGAAGAGAAGAGAAGAGAAGAGAAGAGAAGGCTCAGGGAGATCTTATCAATGTGTATAAACACCTGAAAGGAAGGTGCCAAGAGGATGGAGCCAAGCTCTTTTCAGTGGTGACAGGACAAGAGGCAATGGGCACAAACTGAAACACAACAGGAAACACATTTTATTGTGAGGGTGACCCAGCACTGGCACATGTTTCCCAGAGAGGTTGTGGAGTCTCCATTGTTGGAGATATTCGAAAGGCATCTAGATATAGACCTGGGCAGCTCTCTCTAGGTGGCACTGCTTGAGCAGGGGGTTTGGACCAGGTGACCTCCAGAGGCCCCTTCCAACCTCAGCCATTCCTTGACTCTGTGATAATGAAGACTCAGTGTCCAGATATAACATCTGTAGGCAGTAGTTTCTAGTTTTTCATCTCTCTTGGAAAAATCCTGTAATTATCTCATTRCCAGACTATATGTCTCCAGAGCAGCAATCTGTATCAGATCTGACTGCTCAACAAGTCCAACTAATTAAGCAGATCTGCAAGCATTCCATTTGGGAGGTTTTTTTAAGTGGAAAATTTTGAGCCTCAAGTGCCTTTTTTTTTTTTTTTTTTTTTTTTTTTTTTTTTCAGAACAAAAAAACAAACAAAAAAAAACCCCAAAAAAACCCCAACACCAAACCAAATACTCTACATAAGCAGAATTGTTTACTTAAGCTGTTAAGTAGACCCCAGAGATTTCCAGACATATCTCAGCCAGAACCCTGGCTTCTGCATCGTTGGTTTTTGAGCTCATGATCTCAAACACTGCTCTGAAATATAATTTTTCCACCCTCATATTATATAGTAGTGCTTATTTCCTGTTCTTTCAAAAATTCATTGTCATAGAAAAATAATTCTTTGTGGTAGGGCATAAGAAATCTAAAGGATTGCTCTTGATCAGGGAGATTGTGATCTTAAAATGAGATAGATCATTTAAGATGCACACAAATCAGAGTTAAAAACAATGAGACACGAGCAGCTGAGCCAATAGACTGTGAGCTGAGCATACTGGTGCAGAGCCATTGTGTGGTATTTGTAGACACTTTTGTAGAAGTGAATTTCTTAGAGATTTCAACATTTAGTCTTTTTAGATAGTTGTGGTGGGCTTTCACTCACGGGTTTCACAAAARCCTGAGATAGTTTGAAAATGCAGTAAGGGAATGTGGAAGGCTGGTATCATTGTAGAAAGCAGTGTTAAAGGAAGAACTGACACGTCAGGGTGCTGAGCACATCACTAGGCTTTTGCAAACTCTTTCCGTTTCCTTCTCATAGGGCTGCCCGTGCTCAAAACCAATTCTGATATGGTGCAGCTGTATAACCTTAGATCAAGGCATTGGGAAAGAGATGTGAGAAGACCCATCAGAGTCTCGCTTGCTTTGCTTGAAAGCTGCTTCTAAGCTCAGAACCTCACCCTTTGTCCTAGCCTGTGCTATATTGCAACTGTGCCTCTGCCTGACCACCTGCCACACTGATCCTTAACCATGGACTGACCACCTGGCTTCACCACAGACCTGTCTCATCACTATGGACCTATGTGGTGATCACTGGGCTGTGTGGGACCCCAGCCATCATCCCCATCACAGCCTTGCTCTCCTGGCTGGATACCGTGGGACTGTGCCTGTTGATGAGACACTGCCCTGCCAGCCTCCCTCTCCCTCAACTCCTGGCTCCCTGCCCTTGCAGGCAGCCCGACATCAGTGGTTCCTATGAGCATGTCAAAAACTGTCTGGGATGCTATTTTATCCTAGACTTTCATCCAACGGTATCCCCAAGGCCTCCTCTGCACGGCTGATCTCAATCCATTCATGCCCCAGTCTGTATTGATACTGGGGATCACCCCAACCCAGTTGCAGGACCTCACACTTCATGAGATTCACATGGGCCCACTTTTCAAGCCTGTCAAGGTCCCTCTGGATGGCATCCCTTCCCTCTAGTGAATCAACTGCACCACTCAGCTTGGTGTCATGTGCAAACTTGCTGAGAGTACACTCAATCCCATTGTGTATGTCATTGATAAAGATATTATATAATATTGGTCCCAATGCAGACCCTTGAGGGTCACCACTCGTTACTAGTTTCCACTTGGACACAGAGCCGTTGGCTGCAACTTTATGAATGCAGCCATCCAGCCAATTCTTTATCCATCTAACAGTCCATCCATCAAACCCATCTCTCTCCAATTTAGTGGCAATAATTTTGCAAAATGTAAGTGAAGCAGGTAATTTTTCTTGTGCAGGGATTCCTATAAAACTGATCCCGCATACAGGCTTCCTGACAACAGACTCCTCTAGCCAAAGGAGACATAGAATGTAATTGTATTTTACTCAGAATAGAATATTTAAAGTGATAATAAGGACTTTCCAGTTAATAGTAGTTGTGGAACAGTTGTAACATTGTAGTGGTGCCATTAGAAAATTTCGGTTGAACATGGTTATTTTAGTGATGTTGAAATATATACACTTTTTTAGCTGTTCATCACACATAATTATGTTCAGTGTCATATAATGTACTTCTAGAATTTGTTCATAGCTTTCCTAGATTTGTATTTGAGATAGTATCACAATTTATTCTGCTTATCTTTCTTTTAGAGCATGAGGGAATTAAAAGATTTCTGTCAAGCTCCACTGAAATTTTGTATTCTGAAAATGGTCAGAACAGCGTATTTTAATTTTTGAAATCATTTTGGTTTAAATAATCAGTTCAGTTGAACACTTCAAGAGCAGCCTAACTGAGCACAGTTGAATACTTTTGTATCCAAACACTGTATCCAAAGTGTTGGTTTCCTCCACTCACTGATGTTGAAAGTTATTTTCTCTTCAGTTCAGTGACTCTTCCCAATTTTTACTGTTTATCTAGATTCTCCTTGCCTTCTTTGCAATTTGGGGATCTTCCATTGTCATCACATTGTTAATTTAGATATCAGCCTTAAACCTCAACATGTTAGGAAAGGCAATACTCTAATATTTTAACTACATTTCTAAAAATCAATATAATTCATAGTTTAGAACATTTCTAACAGTAACCTGAAGACTTTTATTACCATTATCTATCAGGAGAATTAAATTCTAAATAAAGACTTAATCTTATCCTCTATACTACAAGTCAGTTAACTCAAACTCCATCAGATCAACTGGTTAGCTGACTTCACAATTGGGTATCTACATACCTTACTTCTGCCTTTTCAGTGTTTAAGGAATTGTTTTAAGATGGTTAAAATACCCAGGAACATATGCATTAGTTTTACCTTTCTTCCTAAATATCTCTGAACATGATTGACTTTTCATGAATGGGGCAGACTTGGTTACCAAACTATTTTTAGGAAAAATGAGAGCAATTGCTTAGGCACCCAGTATTTTAAATCAAGTTAGGTAGCAGCACAAGTCCTTCAAGGTATGGGTTGGACTTGTAATTTTGGTCCTCACATGTCCAATGTTATGTCAGCTTAGTTCCACACTATTAAAGGCTTTCCCAAACAAATAGACATGAAGATTTACTTCTTAATCACACTTTCTAAATTATCATAGGTCAAAACAATCCACAGGCACAGAAACAAATATATAAGCATTTAGCACATCATGTAGATGTACTTTCTTCTTGCACCCATTATGCAATTACGTTCTGACATCTGTTTAAATAAAAAAAAAGGAAAAAAAAAAAACACCTTATCTACATTATTGAACATTCAGCTTTCACTTATTTTCAATTCCAGAAATGAAAACTGCATTCATTTCCCTACAATAACTAATGGTTGGAAAAAATATCATGCATAAAAGTGTAATCTTGATATTGGTAGTGTACTGGAGCTAAAGGGCTATCTGAGTTAATGAAAACAGCTCTGATGATAGGTTTCAGGAATAGTGGAAAAAAGGTAGAAAAATAAATCTTACATATGCATGGTTTATGATTTGTTATACTGACTGCAATGTTTTGAATGAGAGTAAAAACGATTGTGAATGTTGATTCCTTCCATACACCTAACTTTTAATATTTGTAACTTTTTCAGTAGCAAAGTACTTTACCTAAAGCTAAGCTCACTTTGTAGTATATGTTCTATTTATACATTTACTGAATACAGATTGCTAGATAATATTGTTGTGTCRTTTTCCTCACTTTTCAGAATAATATTAAAATTAAATGATCCAGCTTTAATAAGAACAGTTGAATGCATGACTTTAACTGCAGACTAACCTTTATCAGAATGCACAGCTTTAGAAAAATGATGGGTTCAGTTCATAAACATTGATACAACATTTTTTTCAGTTATTCTGATTGGCATAATTAATTCCTTAATTGACTGTCTTTGAATTTACAAGACTGAATAATTAAAAAACCATGAAATTTTGCTGAAACAAATTTTTCTTGGCTTAATATGAAAGATTAAAACCCCACAAGGGCCTGATTCTGAGCTTTATAAGAGATACTCTGTTTTCAACTATCTGAGGAATCTATTTACTCATTTATATATTTGTTTAAACTGGCATGAATTCACACAAATACTCAACTTTAACATAAACATTTGGCCAACCTTGTCCAGCGCTGCAAACTGCACTATAAAAATCTCCATCTCAGTTGTTGGATGTCATTCTTAGAGTCATGGGCTTCATTATATCAGCTTTTGCCTTTTCACTTTGTTTGTAACTGTGTTATCTTGCACTAAGCACCACTGATTCCCCACTCTGTAGTATATTCTGGAGTGCTATATTTACAAGAGTGCCTATTGCTATTCCATGAATAATGTTTGTGGTGCTAAGAATTAAACAGATCATTTATTTTTGTTACTGGTGGAAGATATATATTCTATTGATTCCAGATAGGAGGGTGGATTTTTTGTCTTATGCCCCTTTGAACAGTCCTGGTTTAACCCATTTTTTTCCTGCTACTCCTACAGGCATAAATGAACAGATAAGAATAAAACCACATTAATATAGAACACCAAAAGCCAAATTCTCATCAGTTTTTGCTGTAAAATGTAGGATCACAAGCCTTTATACCTCCTTCGGTATTTTTCATTGTATCGAAAGTGACCTTTCTGAATAGAAGAGACACATATCTCTATTTCTTCATGTATAAAATCTAACAGAAGGGAAAAAAATTAGGAATTATTTTAGGCATTGGTTTTCATGAGCATAGTGCTCCAGTAAAGGGGAAAGTGAGCACCAGTGTTAGAATCCATGTATTTTTCAATACCAGGTATGGTTCTGGAGGGGTTGCACCTAACTAAAGGGAACAATTGGCAAGTGATTTTATCTTGCAACCTTATATTGCTTTATTTTAACAAAATCACACTTAAAATTATAACAAAGCTGAGGTCAGTTTTATTTTTAGAGGAAAGAAAGGTAATTAAGGGTAAGTAAGGCCTATCCCTAAGACATGCTATAAATCTTTAGATTTCTGAGCCCTTAGGATAAGTACCATGGACCAGTGATACTTGAAGAGAAGGTGAGCTGTGGGCTTGGATAATGGGGGATAGATAAGGTTGGCTTCCTGTGCATCTTTAGTGTTGTACAAAAAAGGGGTGAGGAGTGAATATGAGCATTGAACTCCTCAGCATCCATAGTGCTCAATTATTATCTCCCTTTCTGACTTTGTCTGGAACTGCTACAACTGTCTGTCTACAAGGGAAGTCTATTATCAAGAGGGCTACCCACAATTAGTGTGGCTAATCCCACTGCAGAGGGAGTGATTCCATATCCATTCCTATTTAGCAATATATATATATATATCTATGTATAGCCCACAAACTTCACTTTATTGTATGGAGTGTTGCATTGAACGTGCAACTAAATCTGACAGTGACTCAACAACATCAGCTTTACTAGTCCCTGAAGGCTAATTCCCTCCAACTGATTTCCTTGAATGCACCTGTGTCAGCAAATCGCCATGCTAGTCATATGAGACAGTCTCACTATGGGACTTGGACTTGAGTTATTTCTGAGCCACATCCAGTTCAAGAGCCACAGACAACCACTCTGATTTTAAAAAATAAGAACTTCCATTTTTTCAGCACAAACACTGAGAAGAAATGGAATAATTAACAGACTTCTACATGGTGGTTGTTTTCTGGAATTTTGCTTCAAGAGAAAAGAAAAAAAGACTGATCTAAAAAATAAGACTAAATATTTTTAAAAAAACTAAATAAAGTATGGATGGAGGGTACTACTTCAGGCCCATGTGGAGATGTATAATTTGATCTAAGCTTCAAGCAAATATAATTGCTGTGGAGTTTGATTTGAACATTTCTATTAAGATCCATTTAGAGGGAACTAAGAAAAGATAAGAACAGGAAATAAGAAGTGAAATTTCAGGAAGCAGTAAATAAAATGCATTTATCAAGTAAACTTCAATCTCTTGGTTCTATTCAGGTCAAGTGGTAAAAGGTCGTCTTTTCTTAAGAGGTACCTTGTCTTACCTTGAGAATAAATACAGGTTTAATAGGAGTAATAAGGAGTAAAATCTAGCATATCAGAATCCCTCAGGATAATTTGTCAGGTTTACATCATTTCACACTACAGGCATTCTTCCCTGGGGACGTTTTATAGAAGAAGTATAATCAGCCAAGAAATGTAACAGATCAACTTATTTAGAACTTAACCACAAGAACAAATCTATCCGTGTCTCCATCATATTAGTGAACAATTCTAGGATGTGTTTTCCTTAGTAATAGTTCTTGTTTCTTTTTCCCTGAAAAAGGTTTTAATTAGCAGATCTTTATTTAAAGACTTTTAATTAGACTTTTGATATATCTTTGCAAATGATAGAGAAAGACAAAGAGAGAAAGAGGGTCGAGAGTTTACAAATGTTTGGTAGGACTGTCTGTCTGACAGTAACGAATTTGCCTGGACTGGAGTTAAACAATATACAGAATATGAAACTATCAAGCACAGTCATTCTTTAATGTCAGGATGCATGATAGATGGTTGGTACTCCACAATGAAGCATCAGTATTCATTGTAATATTTCATTTTCAACTTGGCAGTCCTTGATTCTCTTATCTCTTTCTTTATGCACAGAAGATATAACAACCAAGAACACTTGTAAAGCTGTACATCAAACTAATCTGCTCTCTTAGTTTCTTCTTTCTGTGTATTTGTTAACATTAATTAGTATCAAATACCACTCTAATAAATATTAACTTTCATCTATTAAGAATGCTGACATCAGCAAATGTCCTAGAGACAGTCTCCAGTTTCTGTTATCAGAACACACTCTGGCAGATGAGGCGTGAAGACATCAGCTTGAAGGCTCATTTTTACTGAAAAGGAAACTGAACAGACCAAGTCTGCACTGCAGCCCCAAGAAGTTCTCTGCAAACTTTGATTTTCTCTGAAAAACTTATGCCATAACTCAGCATACTATTTCTTTATAAAATGTTTAGTCTAACTAAGCAGTAAAAAGTGAACTCTTAGAGATTAGGGAACAAATGTCCTTACATGTTATACTCCAAATCTTGCTATAGGCAAAAAGCAAACACATTTTATATGTAAAACCAAAAATTTCTTCTTAGTGTAATTGAAATATTAACATTGTAAACAAATATTTATTATTAGTCCAGATCTACTTATTGCAGGAAAATTTAAAAATAATAAAAAATATTAACTAATATCTATCTGTTTTTCTGGTGTTATGCTGATCCTTCTGCTGCCCCTGGCTTCAGTCTGAGGAGTGAGTACAGTGAGTCATCTACATCCTGAGTTCTTCATCAAGAGGCATATGATATTGATGGTTTCTTTCTTTTCATTATAGGATCTGCATAGGTTCATTTTACTTGTTTGTGAACTTGCTCCACACCTTGCTCCATCTTCATTGGTCTGCAAGTCCATGTTACATTCAAATTTTCTATATATGGTACATTCTATATATATTAGGTTCTTGTTCTTCATTCTCTTTGTTATCCTCAAATTTGTTTTGCCCAGCTCCTAGGTCTGCACTTCTCTGACTATTGGTGGGTTATTTACAGCCTCAGGGCTTCCATTGTCAGCCTGCGCCTTTACTCTTATGCAATACCTGTACACCTCTACACTGTGGAAACTCCTCTACGTAGTGGGAACACTACCTTTCCACTTGTCAAGGCCTCCGCTATCATCCATCCCATGCTTTTATTTCTCTAGGCTACATCATTACAGATCATACAGATCTTGCTCTATATCAAATAACTACTTGTTACTAGCATCTCTATAAAAATTACAGTTATATGATACAAAGATAAGCAAAAGTAAAACAAATTAGGCAGACACTTTGTCTTTAGAAAAATTCCTATTATTGCTAAACAGTGTGAAACAAAGCTCCAGGCAGCTAAGCCAAGGTCAGACAAAATAAGCTTGACAAACTTCAATTCTGAGGTCTTGCAAAGTCAGCACAGAACCAATGACAATGCTGTATTTACTTGGTTATAGGGTTACAGTCCCCTTTTTGGATAGTCCACAAAGCACATGCTAACACTTCTGACAGGGATGTTACAAACCATTCTATGACTCAGGGCTTCTAATCAGGATAGGGCAAAGCATCTTCTTGGAGGAATTTGCTCTTTCTTACCTGATCTTGCCTTTTCTTGACCTACATAAATCTGAGGGTAGTCCGGAGTCTGTTATTGTGATGTATAACCATTTCTTGATTTGCTAAGAGCTTGACTTTTATACTCAATAGAATACATGAGAACAACAAGACTATTATAATTGCTAAAATCACTACTGTACCATGTAAAGCCAACTTCAAAATTCCTGTGTATGAAAGAGATCATCTCACACACTCTGTGATGAGGAAACATATTTGTCCCTTCATTAACATCTGAGTCTAACAATTTAGCCATGCCCACCTATAGTTCAAGGCTAGCAACTGGTAAGGTTCTTCTGGCAGGCTCTATACCTCAACTGCTGGTAGCTGCATAGTGAGTAAAACACAAAGTTGTTCTGTGCTGTGGATCTTTACAGCAATCTGTCCCACCAAAAGTTACTTTCTATGGCTTCAGTTTCTTCAGCTATTGAGGCCAGTTCCTCTTGGGTGAAACTGATGGTTCATTCCATTTCACTAAATGATGAAACAGCTTTTTCAATCTGTTTCTTATCTTGAAATCTACTCCACACTGGTTTTCCCAGCAGAGTGCATACACTATTGCATTCCCAAATTGGGGCTTAGAAAACTATCACTTAAGTAACCCTATTTGAATCTGTTCAGATAGCTACTTTGCGGTTTGATTTGGCTTGTTGCAGAACAGTGCAGATGGCTTGTACTTCAGCTGCATGTGTTGAAGGTGGTGAGATTCTCCCTTGCAGGGTGTATCCATCACCAAGACTGCATGAATACTGCATACCCTGTGAAGGTCTTCAGCTTCTTTCCTTCTTCTTGTGTGGCTCCCATTGAATCTGGAGTGATTGCAAATTGGAAGCAAAATGGCTGTGCTGGATGGGGGAATCCTAATGCATGTGCCTGTGTTAACCTGGTTTCTAAGGTTGACTGCTGATCATGTACTGGTCTCCAGCCCCATTCTTGCTTTTTTTCTTAGTCAGCTTGGTTAAAAGCCTGGTAACTCCTGTACACATGGATATAAAATCTTGAGGAAATTATATGGTCCCTACAGAGATGATAACTCATGCATGTTTGGAGGGGCAAATGTATTTCCTGCTTCTTTTATTTGCTGCTCATTAGTTGTGATCAATGTTCATGTCCCGCATCTACTTCTGTGCATTTCACTTTGTATTAGTTGAGATATTTTTTTATTTACTTTGGATCTCTTCATGAAACTTTTTATTGTTAGCTGTTTTGCCTCTATTTGAGTGTGGACAAAGTTTAATAAATCATCTGCATATGAAATTACATGGGCTTGATTAACTTCTGACATTTTTCATGTGACCAGATAACATGAGCACAGCAGGTGTGAAATGTGCAGCATTGTGAAATCCTTGGGTAACTCAAGGAAAGTAGAGTCACTGTCCTTTGAATGTAAAGACAAGCTTGTACTAACAATGCTATCCTAGAAATATGGCAAAAAAGCATTTGCAATTTTTTTTTTCCTGCCCACATTGCGCTAGATGCTATTTCTTTCAGAACCTTTGGCATTTTTGCTACAACAGCATTTACTCATTGCTAGGCAAAATGGTCCATAGGTAACAATAATCATACTTGGGCAGTGTTGTATAGCACGTGGTAATTACCTCGACAGAATAAAGTCTGACACTGACTGAGCATCAGCCTCCAGGGTATGCGGTCTGTATCAAAATGTTTCACAGATCTGGGATTTGTGACATTAAATAACTTGAGTATTTCAATAATTTCCTCAGAATGGTTTAATTCTTCACTGTATCTTTTTCAGCAACCTAGCTCAAAGGTGCCATAAAAACCACAGACCTATCATAGCAGTCATCTGACATTGTGAACAATCTCTTAGGTTTATGTGGGACTACACCAGTGCCTAAAATTATCTGTGTGTTTAAATCCATAGTTGATTTGGGCCTGTGTAAATAATATCATAGAGTTTTTCAATACTAAGACATTAAATAGAGAAGGTTCAGTCCTAAGAAATAACAGAAGGAAAACAAAGTAGGATATATCTGAAACAAAGGCTTGTGAAAACTGAGTGCTTCTGCAAAATAGAACAGCAAAGGAAAATGTTATAGAATTGGAAATATGTTCAAAATTGGAATAACWGTTGTAGTAACATATTGATCACATTCCAGCAATTAGTGACAAAATGCTAATTGCTGGGATATGGTGGAAACAGTCATTTTGTAGATTAACTCTCCTGACAAAATCCTGGAAGTAGAAAAATAGATATAATTCCTTGCCTTTCTCAGCAAAAAACAGTAGAAAATATGTGATACCAAAAGGGTTTTTTTGGGCAGCTTTGGCATCATAGAAAAAGGTCAGAGTACTCAGAAGCTAAACAGGTGATTCAGAGACTGTTAATAGTTTCCCAGTGTTAAAGACAGAACTAAATTTTGCTGCCCCAAGAACCAGAAGCTGGGGGTATGGTACTGCTATTCAGAAAAGGATGAGCTGGGATGGAGCGTTATGGAAATAAATGAGGAAAAGACAGGAACAATTGTCCCTAAAAAAAGCCACATACCTCATTCCCTTATCTAAATGCAGAGGCAGTGGTTGGACAGGGTTTCCAGGGCACTGGAGTAGGCAAAGGTGTCAACAGCTGCACAGTGCTTCTGCTGCTTCCATCTGTCCACTGCCSTAGGCAAATATGTTTTGCCTATGCTCACATGCAGCTGTGAGGTGAGTTTTCTAGCAATTCTTTTGGAAACAAACATTGAAATCAGTAGATTTATAGCAATTTATATTAGTTTAGGATCTATGTCCCTGCATATATTCTTATTCTTGAAATGCAGAATGACAGCTGAAAATGCTGTTGTTCTGCCTCCAGTAATGTATGTGGAAGTGTATGTACCGAAACTCTGTGCTTCCATCCACACATATTAACATCTGTTTCTAATTCTATGTTTGTTCATGTGCTTGTCCTCAGGATCACTGTTAGGAGTCACAGGGTAAAATTTTGGCAAGATCTTTGTCTATCAAAAGCAATTAGGTAAATTTAAATGCTTACACCTATACACATACATTTATACATTCACTTTGTAAGCACAAATGGTTGGGTGACATTGGTCACCCAAACTTCTCCTTAAAGATCTCATATATCACTTTGGAAGCATAAATACAGGCTTAAGTACAGCAGAATTCACCCACATAAAAGCAATGTACTTATGCTACTACATGTCAAAATTTGTTATTTCCTTTAGAGAATATATAGTATACCACTTCACCCTCTAAGAAGTGACTATGGAAAACACTGTAAATACTAGGTTCACCTTATTCTTCTATCAAAGGCAAAAAAATAAAGCTGACATTTTTTAAAATCAGTTTTGCAGGAACAAGGCACTTCTTTGTGTTCACTGAAGGTAAATAACACATATATAAAATATATAAATTGATTTAGTAATTTTTGCCTAATTTCTACTATAGTCTTTGTGACTTGAAGAAATAGGTACTTTAATACTCCTTTACATGTATATTTTTGAGACAGCTATAGAAGACTATAAAAACTGAGGTGTAATTAGTTATCTAAGGCATAAAGAAAATTTTCATCTTGTTTTCTTCTTTTTAAGGTGAAAATGTCCAAGAATTTACTGTTTTTGTGACCTATGACATGAAAATCTCTCTCCCTCTCTCTTTCTAAGAGACTTGGTGGAAGTTGAACAAAATTCAAGGGAAAGAACATAAAGGACTTAACCTTTCTGATCCTATAAAAGGCTGAATCACTAAAACAGTTAAAGAATAATTATTCTTTCACCAAAAGTCAGAAAGAAGATTTTGCAAGGAACAAGTCGCCTTAGCAACTCTCTCACAAAGCAGCAGAGGTCAGTCTGAATTACAGTTACAGCTAGATATTCTGTTATTTTAGAATGGTGTCAGCAGCAGTAGAGCTCAGGTGCTTCCTTAATTTCTGTCAAAAGCAGCTGTTCTCAGGGGTTATTAATAACTTGACCATTTGAAATTGCATCAAAGACTTGGCGTACAAGTTGTCAGTCAAGACACTTATTTCTTGTTACATGAAAAAGTTCAAATTTGGTAAGATTTTTTTCTTCAGCTCTATGGTAAAATGAAGAAATAAGCAATGATTTCTGACACTTTTTGAAAGCACTGACAAATAGATAATGTTCTTTTTCATTGCTGGATAACAGTTGGGTATTTTGCAACTTCTTGAAGGTGTGCACCTGTCATGATACTCAGAAGCACTTATGAATGATATATACATTCAACTACATTGATTTTGAGGGTGGACAAGAATTTTAAGTGTCTCTGAAATTATCTGATTCCATAAACACTCATTCATATGCTTTTGATTTCTTTTGTTATTAAACATGACTAAATATATTTTAATAGTTAAGACAAACAAGACAATCAAGAAATGGGTGGAGCTATTCAAAGAGGTCCAGAAGATATACATATTTAACACAGGTGCAACTTAGAATAACAACAGTTAAATATATGAGCTTTTGGAGCTTACAGAAGTAGTTTTTGATCACAGTCTAATAAAAGAAGTTATGAAACGATTGCATAAACTGAACTGTCTCACATTATAATTCTATATGGAAATAAACTACATCTAAATTGTGYGTGGATGAAAACCTGGACATGAGCCGGCAATGTGCACTCGCAGCCCAGAAAGCCAACCGTATCCTGGGCTGCATCAAAAGAAGCGTGGCCAGCAGGTCATGGGAGGTGATTCTGCCCTTCTACTCCACTCTGGCRAGATCCCACCTGCAGTACTGCGTCCAGCTCTGGAGCCTTTAGCACAGGAAAGACTTGGACCTGTTGGAGCGGGTCCACAGAAGGGCCACAAAGATGATCAGAGGGGTGGAACACCTCTCCTATAAGGACAGGCTGAGAGTTGGGTTTTTTAGCCTGGAGAAGAGAAGGCTTTGGGGAGACTTTATTGCGGCCTTCCAATACTTAAAGAGGGCTTATAAGAAAGATTGGGACAGACTTTTAATAAGGCCTGTAGCGATAGGACAAGGGGTAATGGTTTTAAACTAAAAGAGGGTAGATTCTAGATATAAGAGGAAATTTTTCATGCTGAGGGTGGTGAAACCCTGGCACAGGTTGCCCAGAGAGGTGGTAGATGCCCCATCCCTGGAAACATTCAAGGTCAGGTTGGACGTGGCTCTGAGCAACCTGATCTAGTTGAAGATGTCCCTGCCCATGGCAGGGGGGTTGGACTAAATGGCCTCTAAAGCTCCCTTCCAACCCAAACCATTCCATGATTCTATGATTCTAAATTGATATTGTGAATTTAGGTAAAGACATATTCCTCAAGGCAACTGACTTCTTTTAAATATACTAAATTCAACTGATTTCCCAAATGCTGCTTGAAATTGTTTTCATAATCAGTTTTACACATTCTCTCAAAGATCTTTGGCTATTTTGGAGAAAATAGATCTGCTTTCTCAGCATCCAGTTTTATATATGCAATATTTTGTGGAAAACAACAGTGCAGACTGGTATGAAAAGAAAGCCAAGCAATGATCAGGTAGAAAGTTATTGAAGTAATAATACCACCTATTCTTGTTTTCAAGCAGCAACCAGATTCTCAGACCCACTTTATTGTTTTCCTGACCTTACAACTCCACTTTCATGTAATTATGAAGTCAGAGCTGGCTCCCGAAGAAACATTTAAATGTCTTAGAGAGAAGTCCAATATCCTAAAATGAATATTCTTTTCTTTGCTTCTTTTCAAACGCTTAYAAGTCATGTGGTGGTTTTAAATGTTAAATATCTAATTCATATCCAAATATCTGAGGAAAGATTAATTTAGTTTAGAACTGTAGCGTGCCCAAGTTTAAATGGCTGCTCTAATGCAAACAGCATTTCAGCTTATACACATTTTGTTTTTATCTTCACAGGATTTACATTAACCTTCTGGAAAACTAGTGAATTGCTCATTACATCTCTGCATATAAGACAGAATAATGTTCAAAAAATCTTTACACTATGTTTTTTTTTTAATCCAGTGACTTGGTTAAGCTATTGAATTTATTGTATTCTAATACAAACTTACTCCCATTACTATAATTTATAAAACACTACCTGCTGTGAGCTGAATCTCACTCGATGTTAGACATCCGATAGTTGTTAGATGTTTGCAGCTGACCTAAAATGGCTAAATTCACTTTTTAATCCATGGAATGAAATAGGCACTTTTAGAATGAAGTTCATCTAACTGAATTTGTATGTCTAAATTTGACATGTCTAAAGTTAGGTAAAGTTATTTGTGCCATAAAAGTCCACACTATATTATCACATTTTGAGGAAAATAACCCCTGTCCTGGCCTTAGTTAATGATGAAAGTCACTTTCATTATTCAGTTTACATGTGCCAGTAGAGGGTTTGTATATTCCTACACTCATGGGAAGGATGGCTTCAGTACTCTATAATCTCCTGTATAACTGTAAATAGCCATTTCAGAACAGAATTTGTGAAAATTAATCATGAATAATCCAAATTTCTATGTAATTTAAGCTCCTCAATTTATCTAGGATTCAGTCATTATAAATTAATTGGGAGAAAAGGGCTTAATGAGATTTATGTGTTGGCAGAAACTCAAATTAAGATATTTTCCTGTTTGAAGTTTGTATATGTATATACAATGTACATGTATATATATAATTATAGGTACACAGACACACACATATATACAGGAGCCTACGGATAAGACTCTCAAAATGGTTACTTTAACAAAAAAAGTGGTGAAGTAGACTAAAAATGGAAAGAATCATAAAATCATAGAAAAAAGGAGGTTGAAAGGGACTTCTGAAGGTCATCTAGTCACACCTCTTGCTCAAAGCAGGAGCAACTTCWATATTAGTTCAGGTTGTTCATGGCCTTATCTCAGTGAGTTTTGAACATCTTCAAAGACAGAAATTCTGTAAGCTCTTGAAGTAAACTCTTCCAGTGCTTAACCTCTCACTGTGAAGAATGTCTGTATCCAGTAGGAATTTCCCTTTTTGCAGCCTTGTTTTTTTGCCTCTTGTCCTTTTGCTGTGCACGTACGATAAATGTCTGACTCCATCAGGTCTACAACACCCTCTTAAGCTGTGGCAGAATAATGTGAGCACCCTGCCCCAGCGTCCTTTTCTTCAGGCTGGACAAGTCCAGCTCTCTCAGCCTCTCTTTGTACATCTTATGCTCCAGACCCCTGACCACCTTGGTGTCCCTCAGCTGGACTCTCTCCCATTCACTGATATCTTCCTTGTACTGGGGAGTCCAAAACTGGACACAGTATTCCAGAGGCAATCTCACAATTGTCAAATAGAGCAGAATAATAATTTCCTTGACCTGCTGGCTAGACTCTTGCTAAGGCAGCCCAGTTAGCCTTCTTCCTGCCAGGGTACACTGCTGGCTCATGTTCAGCTTGTTGCACATGAAGTCTTCCAGGTCCTCTTCCATAAAAAGTTTTCTATACAACCAGTTCTGAGCCTATACTGAGTCATACGGTTATTTTGACTCAGGCAGGACTTTGCATTTTTTGTTGCTGAACTTAATGAGGTGTCTTTAGGTCTATTCCTACAGTTTGCTAAAGTCTCTGAATGGCAACCCTGCCCCCCAACATACCATCATCTCCCCCTGATTTAGTGTCACCCACAAAATTGCTGCTGGTGCATTCCATCTCGTTGTTCAGGTGACTGATGAAGGTGTTGTCCCTATATCAGAGAAGAGACAGGAAGAATGACATCTGGAACTGAAGAAATTGCTGAAAAATGTCATTTGCATTTTCTTTTTCTTTGTCTGCAAAATGGTTAATATCAAGTTTCAAAGTTACTGGAAAAACTAATGTTAACTTCTCTATTTGGAGAAGATACCTAGAGGAAGACAGAGAGTTACATGATGGTAATCTGAAGTTACCTCTGAAGCAGATTATTGCTGGTTTTTTTAAACAAAGTTCTTTCAGAATGACGGAGCATTGCTAAACCTTCAGGTTTTGAAGACAGAAGAGAATAAACCACTCTTACAAAGAGTGAAGACTGAAAAATAAGCAAATTATTTTAAAGTCAGCTTAKCATATTTCATCATGAAACTTTTATTTACATTTTAATTCATTCTGTTTCTCTACTGGATATACAATAATTTATCTTCATCTGAAAGCTGAATCATTTCATAGAAGTAGGATGTCTAGCAGTTTTGATGATAAACATACGGAACAAAAAGAAGCAATTAATGTGTATTAGGTTTGCGTGGCAAGGTAATTTCTCTCCCCTGTCCAGCTGAGGAGGGGGAGTGATAAAGTGGCTTGGTAGGCACCTGGCATCCAGCCAAGGTCAACCCACCACAGAATGCAATGTTCTATGTCTGGCAAGTGATAGCCTTAACTAGTCAGTTCTTCTCTCTGTATTTTTATAAACTGATTTGAATATAGAATATTTTCTAAAGTTTTAAGAAAATTTCATTTCTCAAAAGCATAGTTTGTTTTGTTCTGTTTTGTTTTGTTTTGCTATTTACTGTGTTTAGTGACTTGCACTTCCATAAAAAAAAACCTACTTGCGAGCATTCAGCTCCAATGCTTTTGGTTTTCTTCATAAATACTAACATCCAGCATAAAGAATAGGAACCTCATATGTTGCATGAATATACCTCTTGGAGGAATCTCTCACATATCCTGTTTTTTTTTAACATCTAATATAAGTTCATTCCCATATCTTTTCCTTCTCTTCTTATTTTACTGTGTCATCTAGCTTTTTCTTCAGTGTCAGTTTCCCTCTTTCCTACTGATCTTTCTCTATTTGCCTAGTAAGAATTGCTTAGCCTTCTTAATAGGATCTCTATATACATTATTTTCAACTTTTCCCTCTCTGGGAAGTTTCTRTTCTCTTCTCTCCTCTGAGAGAAGGACTTCAGCCATCCTCTAGTCTCTCTTTGTCTTTGTTCATCTCTGCAACTTGTTGAAGACTTTGTGATATTAAGGTGGGAAAGGACAGGTGCCCTCAGCTTCATTTAGCTTTACAATGCATAATTAATAGGTAGCATTCTGCCTTTCTCCAGGATTCATTTTTCATTTCTTCCACTCTAGGTAAAGGATTTCCTAATTCTAAACGCATATTTTGCCTTGAACCCATGCTATTAGAGGACTGCAAACTGAAGACAGTAGTAAATGTTGTCATGGCAAGGGTATTTTTTCCTTATACTGTAAATAATGTCCTATCTTTGACATATGAAGCCCATACCATAGTATGACAGACAAATATAGTGAACTTTTTTTTACAGATTTGTTGCAGTTTTCTTGATGTGTTTTGCAAAGATGTAATTTATAGTAGGCACTCTTTTTAAGAGCATAACTTCTTTAGATTAACTATAGCTATTTCATTGATAAATATTTCCTTCAGCTACAGTACTTGCCATGTGATTAGTATATGATCAGAGAAATCCATTTGCACTGAAAATACTGAAGATGAATTGATTGAATCTTCATTTAAGAAATTTCAGAAGTCTCTCAAGATGATTAAAAGCAAAAATATGAGATTAAATATGTGAGGTAGGAAATTACAGTTTTCACTTAATCCCTAATCTAGTTTTTATGGAGAATTTAATAGGGGGTTATCTTTCCTAAATTTAGATGTTTTAAAACCAGAGTATAGTCTTTTATAAGTTCCTGTCATGCGATGCTGGTGCGCTCCGTACAAACTTCCGCCACATGGGTCGGGTGCACTTGACTTCATCTGGATATTTGGGTAACTGCTCGTTGTCCAGGTCATCATAAATCACCTCCAGCACGGCTAATTCCCTCAGGTACTGGATACCTCTCTCCATGGTGGTCCACTTGCCTGGGTGACATAGAACATCCTCCTTGAAGGGATACCTTTCCTTCACGCCTGACAGGAGTCGCCTCCAGAGGCTGAGGACTYKTGCCCCTTKYCCAATYGCTTTGTCAATGCCCCCTTCCCTAGAGAGGGATCCCAGCTGCTTGGATTCCCTACCCTCTAATTCCAGGCCACTGGCCCCATTATCCCAGCATCGGAGCAGCCAGGTGACAATGTGATCGCCTGGACGACGGCTGAAATCTTTTCGCATATCTCGCAGATCACTCAGGGATAGGGATGGGGTGGTTACCAACTCATGTACAGGTTCTGCCTCTTCCTCCTCCTGTTCTCATGATGGCCCTGGTTCATCTTCATCCCTTACTAAGCGAGCTGACTTTCTTGTGTACTTTCTTTTTTGTATAGGGGCAACTGATACCGGCACAGGTTGGTTCTCTGTTGCAGGGGGTGGAGTAGCCGCCGTGCCTGCCGTGGGGGCTGGGGTAGCTGCAGGGCCCGTTGTTTTGTCGTCAGATCCAGAGACCCTTTGTTCCCCTTGAGGGTTCTGAATAGTGTTGAACAGGGCTCGGTAGGCATGGGCCAGGCCCCAGCACATTGCAGTGATCTGTGTCTCCCTAGAATTGCCAGGGTGACAGCATAATTTTCCAAATATTCTACTAACTTCTCAGGATTTTGCACTTGTTCAGGGGTGAAGTTCCAAAACACTGGGGGTGCCCACCGTCCCAGGCATTTGCCCATGCTATCCCATACACCCTGCCACTCATAACTATCCAGCCGTGGGGCAGATCTCTGCATGATATTCTTAAATTGCTTATTAACCTTAGACAAAACCGAAACAATATTCCCAAGSAATACCAATAGGTGTATCTTAACTACCCAGGGATGTTCGAGGTACTGACAAGTTGTAACAAAGGAGAAAACATAGAGGATGGTGCCATTCTGTATTTCCTCCTTAAAAAGCTCCTCAGAGGAAGAGGTATAATTACTAATTGTCTCCAAGAGGTGGTACCCAAAATACAGTAGCGGCTTCAATACAACACCCAGATACCAAATAATGCCCAACGCCAGTGTTTTAATAACAAATCTCCCAGGCAAAACATCCCTAATCACTGCAGAGCACAGCAGACTGCAGAAACCAGCACCAATCTTTAACATGTACAGCAAAACCAAGAGCATGATACAGGTCAGATAAACTAATATTGTGACCAACAACTGTTAACAGATATAAATTCCTTAATAYGCTCTAGTTAGTCTGTTATCTCAAACCCTTCGAGCCCCATGTTGGGCACCAAAAAGGACTGTCGTGGTTTAACCCTGGCAGCACCTAAACACCACGCAGCCGCTTGCTCACCCCCCCAGCTCTGGTAGGATGGGGGAGAGAATCGGGAGGGCACGAGTAGGAAAACTCGCGGGTTGAGATAAAAACAGTTTAATAATTGAAATAAAACAAAGTAGAACAGTAATAGTAACAGTGATAACAACAACAGCAACAACAATATACAAAGCAGGCGATGCACAATGCAATTGCTCACCACCCGCCGAAGCGACGAGAGCCYGTCCCCCGGGACCCAGAGCCCCCCCACACCCTTAGTTTTTATACTGAGCATGACGTTGCATGGTATGGAATACCCCATTGGCCAGCTGGGTCAAACACCCCGGCTATGCTCCCCCTGCCAGCTTCCCATGCGCCTGGCAGGGCATGGGAGGCCGAAAAGTGCCCAGTGCAAGCACCACTCAGCAACACCCAAAACATCAATGGGCCATCAACGCTCCTATTATACCAAACCCAAAACACAGCGCACCCTCCCCAGCTACTGGGAAGAAAGTTAATTCTGTCCCAGCCGGAACCAGGACAGTTCCTTATCTACTTTTCTAGCATTTTTCTATAGTTAGTGGAAAGCAGCAGGTGCATGCAAAGCATTTTCCCTCTGTGTTCAAAATGGGACTAAAAAAGGCGGGGCTCTTTTTTTTCCTCTGTAATGAATCCAGAAGTCCCACTTCTTTACAAAACAGTTTTAAATGCAGTGAGTGTGCCTCTGATGAACCCAAATTGTAAAGAATTCATAAATATCTATCTTAGATTTAGAAGAGATTAATTTTACACTATATGAGTCTAAATAGCAATGTTGGGTTTTTTTAAAATGTCCTCTCTTTTCACCATCAAAATATCTAAAATATTGACAACAATCTGTCAAAAAAGGTACAACTACTCTCTTTTAAAGAAAAGATCCAAGCAGAAAATACCAGAAGGACCTAGAAGGAGTGGTAAAAAATTGTGAGAAATGGCAATTTCCAGGATAAAAGAACATGGAGTAAAATGGATTTGGGACATGGCAACATTGCATGGGTTTGAAAGGAATCAGAAAGCATCAGGAATGACATCTAAGATCTCTGGAGTAGAGGAAGTGGGTGTCTGTGGTTGAGAAGTTTTGAGTTCTGTCATGAGTCTGTGAGAGTGAGCAGAACTTGAGAACTTTGTTGAAATCAGAGTGTACACAAAACGACATTTTGTTTTAAATCATAAATTCTGTAATATATTTATTTTACAGATTTGTAACAAGCATAGAGATATTTAATCCAGCTGAAATATACTGTGAGTTAGTTGGGGATTTTTTAGTAAAGCCTACCTTTACCAGTCTGGAAATGTGGGTGGAATTTTATTCAGTTCTTACAGGGGAAAAGGTATCATCCAATTTAGGTTTTAGAAGAATATATGTATAAATTTACAATGAAGATATTTACATTTGAGCTGATTATCTAGAAGCTGTTTATAGTAAGTGAAGTAAGGTGAAATTAATCTCATTTTAAAATAGATTATGTTGTGGGTTAACCCTGGTAGGCAGCTAAGCCCCACACAGCCGCTTGCTCACTCCTCCACAGTGGGATGGTGGAAAGAATCAGAAGAGTAAAAGCGAGAAAACTCGTGGGCTGAGATAAAGACAGTTTAATAGGGAAAGCGAGAGCTACACGCATAAGCAAAGCAAAACAAGGAATTCATTCACTGCTTCCCATCGGCAGGCAGGTGTTCAGCCACCTCCAGGAAAGCAGGGCTCCATGACGTGTAACGGTTACTTRGGAAGACAAACGCCATCACTCCAAACATCCCCCGCTTCCTCCTTCTTCCCCCAGTTTTATTGCTGAGCACAACATCATATGGTATGGGATATCCCTTTGGTCATTTGGGGTCAGCTATCCCAGCTGTGTTCCCTCCCAAGTTCTTGTGCACTCCTGGCCTACTTGCTGGTGGGACAGTGTGAGAAGTAGAAAAGTCCTTGATGCTGTGCAAGCACTGTTCAGCAACAGCTAAAACATGGGTGTGTTATCAACACTGTTTTGGTCACAAATGCAAAACATAGCACTACATGAGATGTTATGAAGAAAATTAACTCTATCCCAGCCAAAACCAATATAGATAATTAAATTGTCAGGTGAGCTTTCTCTGAAAGTGTTTATTTCACTCCACTCACTACAAAGGAGTTTCCAGAGGTTCCCTCAGATGTAGACATGTACTTTATAGTTGCCTAAAGTTCAATGAAATTAATTCCACCCATCATGTCTAGTCATCAAGGTTCCTCAATAATCAACGGAGACAAGCAATTACATCCAGAATCCAATTAATCTCTTTCTAAGATAGGTATCTAAGACAGGTAGGATGAATTATACTCTGGTGGTATAAATTACTCTATTTGGAGTGCAGAGAAGTGTTTTGTATTATTTGCCTAACTTTCATGGAATTTAAGTTGTGTGATGAATCCTGACTTACATGTTAATCACCAAAAAAAATATTAAAAGTATTGTCAAAGACTTTCTGTCTTTTCTAAAATCTCTCTGGACCTCAGAAAGAGAGCAAACTGGCCATTAGAAGGAGATGCACAAGCATATGGAAATCCAAAAAAAAGTTCTGACATATCATTCCAAAATTATATCTCAGGAGTTTCTTAATTAACATAAACAATGAAAATAATCAGAAGACTTTTAAAGTAAAATGAACCCTGTAGTCTAAAATACCCCCTGGTGTGGCAGCTTGAGGGTCAGGGCTGTCACTCTGTTATTAATTAATCCTGCTGGCCAGCGTGGGAACACTGCAGGAGATTCAGAAAAGTCTACTTTCATACACAAGCACAGAAATAAAAGTGCACCTCCAAAGTGCACAACTAGTGCTTTTATATGCTCGTAATAATAGTTGGGGGCATTTTTCTTAAATGCTGGACATTTGCATTGAATATCTTTTCCTTTATAAAATAATTATTTCAATAGTAGCAATAATAAAGCATTCCTTGCACAGCTACTGCTACATATTTAAGCATTCTGAAGTACTTTAAAATAGTGACAATAGTGTCACTAAATCTAATTTGCACTGTAAGGGTGTTCTCCTGCATTTTTCCAGAATCAGTATTTTGGACCCTTCAGGGAAACCACCCTCTGTTGTCATGTGCAAGTCAAAATTTCTATGCCTCTTTTTCCTCAGTTGCATGATGAATTTCATGATTTCCAGAAAAAAACTATTATTTTTGTAAAGGTGTTTTGAGATCTTTTGGTGTTGATCTTGGGGTGTTTTGTAAATGTTAATTATTAAAAACTTGAATTTAACTCATAAAGTTATAAATTAAATCCAAACTTCATGAACTTATTTCCCAGAAAGTTTTAAATTTTTTTTAAAAAAGCATCTTGCTATGACTGAAAACAGGAGTTTAAAACTCTGGCTCTTCCTTTTTATGTTCCCTGTGATTAGTGTTGCCATCTTCCATCTGTCTGTTGAACAATCAAATTGCTCAATGTCCAAGCATAAGAGCAGGAAAGAAAAGAACACCATAACAAGAATGGACATAATAGGTCAGTCCTAAGGTCTGTTTAGCTTAGAGTCCTGTCTCCAAAAGTGGACAACAACAGAGAGATAGGAGCATATAGGAACAGAGTATAAGGATAAGGCAGGCACTTGGTGATACTTCTCACAAATAGTTTCCCAGCCTCCAACAATCCGCATCTGAGGAACTTGTCAAACTAAACTTTCTAAGTTTTTAGTATCTCTTGATGGATTTCTTTTGCTCAGACTTGTCCATCATGTCTTGAATGTCCATTAAGCTTTTTAAAGTCATCGGGATGCTGTGGTAAGAAGTTATGCAATTGAAGTATGCATTTTATAAAGAGCCACCTCCTTATGTTTATTCTGTATCTACCATCTGCTAGTTTTATTCAATGTTTCCTAATTTGTATTTTGGGAGAGACAGTAAACAACTGTCTTCCTCATGCCATTCACAGTTTCAAAGATGTCCATTTTTTTATTCCATCACTCTTCTCTCTTAGTTAATCTTTGCCACAATCCTTGGTCATACTTGCCGTTCTTCTATGCACCTTTTCCTAATCTTACATGTATTTCCCTGGAAAGAGGGGAGAGAGAGCAGGTCTGCTCTCAGTGATCAGAACATGGCTAACCACAAATATGTGCAGTGGCATAACAATGTTCTCTAAGTCCTTTCCTCCTCATTTCTATTATTCCATTTGGTATTTTTGACTGCTTCTGAGCACACATCCTTCTTCAGATTGTTCATTCCAGGAACAAGCATTTTGACTCGTGTTGGAGACAAAAAAATATATCCCAACACCTAAAGTTTAGGGACTGAGTCCTGAATTCTGATGTTTTAATGCCACTTTCTGAATTGAGTCACTAGAGAATCTCAAGAGTTTCCGTTTAAGAGCTAGTGTAAATATTTTTTCAATTACAAAACCCCTTCTTAGTGTCAATAGAAGTCAATGCAATAGTTTAACTACATATTATCATTTCAGGGAATTTAGAAATTTCTTGATAATTACAATGTAATTATTGTAGTTTACAGAGTTTGACAAGTTTTGTTTTCCCAATGTATCTTCTTTTAATTTACATTAAAGTATTTTTTGAATAAGAAGAAAATAAAGATCTGTAAGGACAAAAAGTTAAATATTTTCAAAATACATTTTTAGTGAAAATTCATACTTTAGACAATAATTGAATATTTATTAAATAAGATACACTGTTAATTTATATTTTATTATGAGAACTGCATATTTAATGCTGAATATGTTCAACATGCAATAAAAGCATTTACAGATCATAATAAAACAAACCAATCAAGAAAATGATAAATGTGTTCTTCCAGTTTCTAATAACATCAACTATTTATTGCAGCAAAAGCCAGTGCAAATCTCATTGAAAAATCCAAAACATATATCATTTTTAAGATATAACAAAGGAATTGAATAACAAAGCTAGACTTCTTCCTTTATTCATCTCTAGAATCCATTTTAGTTGTTCCTTTTCTATCTGTCTGGGTTTTCTGAGGGGTGGGTACAGTAAGAGGTTGATTGGTTTACATTTTTATCTGAGCTTTCTATGTAAACCTAAAAAAATGTTCATTAACAAACATGCTTTTTATAATACTTTTATAAAATTTAGTCATCAGGAAAGAAGTGATAGGAGATTGTTTTATGCAAGGCATGAGGGTACTTATTTAAACAAATTTGTCATTAGTTAGAGGCCTGCAATGAATGTGTGCTGCTGTTGAATGTTGCTTAAAGTGTGCCCTTAAAATGATTATACACTTACACCTTTACATGCAAAGTTTAAGCTAGTATTTTTTCAGAACTGTGATCTGTATCTGACATGAATTATGTTCTCTGTTAGCAAACTTATCACATTAACATTGCATTCCTTCTCAAAAATGTGATGTAGCATTTAAAAGAAAGTTTTGTGCTCACCAATATCCTAATACCAAATATTTAGCTTAAATTTATGGTTGCAAAACAGAAATGCAACAATGTATTCAATCCCTTTCTGGATTTGTGCCTGTGGTGACACTTGGACTCTGTTATTAAACAGAGTTCTAACCCTGCAGAAATGAAATTATTTGATTATATGGAAAAGTGCACAATTATCATTAGAGACACCAAAAAAAAAGCCCAAATTTTTGCAGACAGATCTCTCAAAMAAACCTTCAGTTTGCTAAAAATATGTAGTAGAAGTATTCCACTTTTGCTTGCAATTCATAGCAGTCAAGCTTCTGCTCAAAAATCCAGAAACCATTAAGAATTTAATTTCTGCTTTGTGATATACATGTACAGTCTTTTAACAGAAAAAAGAGTCCTCTAAACAGAAAAATTAACTTGGTGAAGATACAAGTTTAGGCGTTGGAAATTTTGATCCAATCAAATTTTAGAGGATTTTTTACATTTTACTACAAAAGACTAAGGTTGGTTTCAGCAAGGGCATCTAAGTTTTGGGTTTAGTATTATCATAGAATTTCTGTGTAAGTCTTAAAAAAACAGAAGCACTCTGGACCGTAGTTTCTCCATCTGCAAAATAAGATAACCGCTTCCTAAAAGGAGTATTAGTCAACACCAGTTAATATTTGTGAGATCCTCTGATGAAAGCAGTAGGCAACAGCAAAGAACAACTATTTCAATTATTATTACTCAGCCCTCACTAAAAAAAAAAAAAAAAAGCTGCTTTCTGGGCAAGAATAATCTCAAGACTTGATATATTTCTACATCAGATTTACTTTATACATTAGTATAAAGTTGAACCCAATCTAAATATTTTCTTACTTAGAAAATGTATATGACAGCTTCATGGTATGATTCCTGTCACTTTAATTATTTAGAAATGATGTTATCTCTCAGTAGACAGAATATCTTGCATAGTTCACTCTTCTATTACACTTGTTTTGATTGCTTTGATATTACTTGTAATTAGGAATGCAATGCTGAATTATAAAAATATTAAGCAAGCATAAAAGCTACTGACTGGAACATTTTATTATGGAGAAAACAACTCTGAGCTTTCAGAAAACTGTCTTAAGGCTGTCTAACATAATGTCAAGTGATGAAGTATTCGGTTAATGAAATGTCAAATTAAGAAGAATACCTATGACATGATGTTTTGTGTAAGTTTCTGTATATTGATGGTGGTTTTTKTTTTTTTTTTTTTTTTKTTATTCACTTCAAACTAACTGACTGATAATTAGCTCAAAATAGCTAATGATTCTGCAAAATGTTTCAGTTTGGAAGCAAATATCTTTAGATTTCTAATTGAACAATTATGCCACGGGGATCTAAAAATCACAGAATAGTTGAAGTTGGAAGTGACCTTCTGGAGGTGATCTGGTCCAATCCCCCAACACAAGAAGGATCACCTAGAGGCAGTTGCCCAGGACCATGTTCAGATGGATTTTGGATATCTCCAAGGATGGAGACTCCACAACCTCTCTGGGAAACCTGTGCCAGTGCTCAGTCACCCTCACACTTAAAAAGTGTTTCCTGATGTTCAGAGGGAACCTCCTGCATTTCATTTGTGCCCATTGCCTCTTGTCCTGTCATTGGGCACCACTGAAAAGGGCCTGGCTCCATCCTCTTTGAACCATCCCTTCAGGTATTTACAGACATTGATAAGATCTCCTCTGAGCCTTCTCTTCTCTAGGCTAAACAGTGCCAGCTGTCTTAGCCTTTCCTCAAAGGAGAGATGCTCCAGTCCCTTCATAATCTTTGTGGCCCTTTGCTGGACTCTCTCTATGTCCATGTCCATGTCCATGCCCATGTCCATGTCTCTCTTGTTTTGGTGAGGTTAGAACTGGACACAGGACTCCAGGTGTGGTTTCGCCAGTGCTGTATAAAGGGTAAGGATCACTTCCCTCAACCTGCTGGCAATACTTTGCCTAATGCAGCCTAGGGAGGTATGTAAAAGATGTGTAGATGTGGCACTTAGGGACATGGTTTAGTGGTGGACTTGGCAGTGCTAGGTTAACAGTGGGACTCAATGATCTTAAAGGTCTTTTCCAACCTAAGTAATTCTATGATTTTATGATTCTATGAAACCATTAGCCGCCTTTGCTGCAAAAGCGCTTTGGTGGCTCATGTTCAACCTGGTGTCCACCAGGACTCCCAGGTCCTTTTCTGCCAAACTGCTTTCCAGCTGGGTGGCCCCAGCATGTGTTGGTGCATGGGGTTGCTCTTCCCCAGGTGCAGGACTTTGCACTTCTCCTTGTTGAACTTCATGAGGTTTCTGTTGGACCGTTTGAGGTCTGTCTGGATGGCAACACAATCCTCTGGCATAGCAGCCACTCCTCCCAGTTTGGTGTCATCAGCAAACTTGCTGAGGGTACACTCTGCCCTACCATCCAGATCATTAATGAACATGCTAAAGAGGACTGGACCCAGCATTCACCCCTGGGGTACACTGCTAGTTACTGGCCTCCAACTAGACTTTGTTCTACTGATCACCACTGTCTGGGCCCAGTCATTCAGCCAGTTTTCAATCCACCTCACTGTCTGCTCATCCAGCCTGTACATCAACACCTTCTCTATGAGGATCTTATGGGAGACAGTGTTAAAGGCCTTATCAAAGTCCAGGTACACAATATCCACTGTTCTCCCCTTGTCTACCAGGCCATTCATTTCATCATAGAAGTTTATCAAGTTAGTCAAGCACGACCATGGAGCCATGCTGACTACTCCTGACGATTTTCTTGTCGTAACGTGCCTGGAAGTGGTTTCCAGGACTAGCTGCTCCATCACCTTCCCAGAGACTGAGGTAAGGCCAACTGGCCTGTAGTTCTCTGGGTCCTCCTTCTTGTACTTCTTGAAGATAGGAGTGACTTTTTCTTTCCTCCAGTCTTTGGGCACTTTTCCCAGTCATCATGATTGATCAAAGATTATCGAGAGTGGCCTCACAATGACATCTGCCAGCTCTTTCAGCACTTGTGGGTGCATGCCATCAGGGCCCGTGGACTTATGTATGTCCTCTTTGCTTAAGTATTCTCCAAACTGATCCTCTTCCACCAAGGGTACAGTATTTCCTTTGGTCTCTGGGACCTGGGATTCCTGAAGGCCAATCTTGCTGGTAAGACTGAGGCAAAGAAGGCATTCAGTACCTCAGCCTTTTCCATGTCCTGTGTAACCAGGTCCCCTGTCACATTGAGCAATGGTCCCACATTTTCCCTAGTCTTCCTTTTGTTGCCTATGTACTTACAGAAGCCCTTCTTGTTTTCTTTGACATCCCTGGCCAGACTCAATTCCAGTTGGGCGTTAGCTTTCCTAACTTCATCCTTGGATGCTCAAATTATGCTTCTGTATTCCTCCCAGGTTTACCCATCTTTGCTTCCACCCTTCTTATACTTCCTTTTTGTGTTTGAGTTTGGCTAGGTCCTCTTTGTTCATCCATGCAAGCCTCCTGCCATTTTTGCCTGACTTCTTATTCATTGGGATGGAGGTCTATTGAGCTTGGAGGAGGTGATCCTTGAATATTAACCAACTTTCTTGGGCTCCCCTTCCCTCCACAACCTTAACCCATGGGATTCTTCCAAGCAGATCTTTCAAGAGGTCAAAGTCTGCTTTCCTGAAGTCCAGGGTAATAAGCTTGCTTTTCACCCTCCTCCCTGCCCTCAGGATCCTGAACTCCACCATCTCATGGTCACTGAATGGTCAAAGGCTACCTTTGACCTTCACATTTCCAATGAGCCCTTCCTTGCTGGTGAGTATGCGGTCCAGCATAGCACCTCTCCTTGATGGCTCCTCTATCACTTGGAGAGGAGGTTATTACCAATGCACTCCAGGAACCTCCTGGATTGCTTATGTCCTGCTGTGTTGTCCCTGCAACAGATATTGGGGTGGTTGAAGTCCCCCATGAGGACCAAGGCCTGTGAAGGTGAGGTTGCTCCTATCTGTCTGTAGAGGGCCTCATCCACTTGTTCTTTCTGGTCAGGTGGCCTAGAGCAGACATCCCTTATAAAGTCACCTTCACCTGTCCTCTCTTTAATCCTAACCCATAAGATCTCATTTGGCTCCTCATCCATCCCCAAGCACAGCTCCATGCACTCGAGCTGCTCCTGCACATGAAAGTCAACATCCCCTCCTCATCTTCCCATCCTGTCCTTCCTAAAGAACCTGTGTCGCTCCATTGCAATACTTCAGTCATGGAAGCCATCCCACCGTGGCTGGCCAGGAACTAAATGTTCCTGCAACCATTCTGGAAGCTACCATTTTCAGATTAACCTTTCAGGGGTATCTCATATACCACAAAGATAAAACAAAACAAAACAAAACAAAAACAAAAAAAACCCTTTCACTTGCTTTTAGTGCTCACTGGAGCATCTCAACTATATTGTGCTCAACAGGGTACACAGAAGACATACTCAGTTATAAAAGACTGGCATCATAATATTCCTACATAAAATAGAAATTGATGGGTTTATATGTCTTTTTTGTCACCTGATTAAAGAAGAAATCAATCTTGGGAACAAAACAAAACAAAAAAAGGTCAAAAATATATGTCCTAGGAAAACTAGTTCATATTTAGTGTTCAGTTTGGTTATTGTGTGAGGCCTGTACAGTAAAAAAGATCTCATGCGTATCCCCTACATAGTACCCATGGCCTATGTCTTACTGCATTCCCAGCAAGACTCTCCCACATGTCATAGTAACTTCAACTTGTCTGGCTCCATTACACAGATTTTAAAAGGWCTTCTACTCGTCACTACTGTGCAACATTCACACTGATCTCATTTCATGTTTATGCTGTAACAAACTAAACCACTGGGCAGAAACAAAAGAAGGACTTACAGGGACTTCTAGGAAAAAAAAGAAAAACTATTATAGTCTACCTCTGTCTGAGGCTACATCCTATGACCCCAACAGATTTGTATTAAATGAACTTCAGAGTGGCTTTATCATAGTGGAGTCTGTCACTTCTGAGGTCAGTCCTGACATATCACTGTAACTGTAAGGGTGCATCATTTTCCACTTGTGGTATCAGCAACAATAAGCCTCCCTCTAATTACAGGATGTGAAAGGTCACCTTCACCCCCCTGTGCTCTGTTTTCCCTCTCTTCCTTCTACCTTCCCTCCTCCTTGACCCTGAAGCTAGGCCATACTTCCCAGCTCTGTGTTCATATTCCAGACATGTAGCAAGGCCTCTCCTTCCCTACAAGATGTTCTCAGCTTTGAGGAAGTTCAGCACGTCTCCTCACCAGGGATCAGAAATGTAAAGGACATTCCAAAGGGCATGCAATTGGGAAAACAAGCATATGCTGTGAAGTACAAAAATGATTCATTATTGCCATTGGAAATCAACAGAAAAACAAATAAATAATGTACTGTTGCCAAAAGTAAGATAAATTCAACAGCTTCACTTCAAGATGTAAGGGCATGGCTGAAGGCACTTCAATTGCCTACTGTAGATAAAACCTGTGAGGTCAATGCAAGCAAGGCATTGAAAATGCACAGAGAAGCAGAAAATGTGAGCAACCTTATACAGAATAGATTGAAGACATCACTGCCAGGCAGGAAAAAAGATGAGAAATAAAAGAAACAGGAGCTCCCCACACCAATCTGCATTTGTAGCTTAAATTATTCCCTGAGGGTCCCTTTATCCGATTAACATTCTTTTTTTGAAATGTCAGATTCTGAGCAGATAAGGTGGTAGGCATAGTCTGAGTAAATAAGGCAATATGTAATTGAACCTTTGTCWAACACTTTATATATATTCTTTTACCCTATATAATATATCAGGAAGTGGGCAAGCCACCTAGTGGGAAAGTGGGCAGATGGTCTTGACCATTTAATAGGCATCAAGGGTGTGAAAAATGTCAGCCACGGCAATGGATGTCAAGCTCAAGGAACTGTGTGACTATGAGGACTGTGCCCTAGTAATAACGTGCATATCAGCCCTGCTAGAATAATCCACAACAGTGTTAAATAATGGTAATGGTCCTATGTGTGCAGTGCCCACTTAAGAAGATGACTGTGTAAGTTTAGCACGCCCCAGACATGGAGTATAGGAATGCCAGTAGAGGGTGGTAGATAATACTCAGATACCTTGTTGAAGCCATAGAACAACAGAATCCAGCAATGATTATGAGCAGAATTCAATGGGACTTTCCTGAACTAGTGGGAGCTGTACAGGATCATGTACTCAAGGGTAAGAATCTCTTCTGGCAAGTGACACAGAAGTTGCTGAATGAATTGCAGCAGCAGTGTACAACCACATATCAAGTCATCCATCATGCTGGAATGACTATCTGCTCAACTACTAACTTAGTTATTACGTAACTCCGTTACATACATCTCCCATTGTTATTGCATCTTTGTCAGATGGCTGCCATCAGCTACTGGACTATTATGTTTRGCATTACATCCTATCTTAATACTGTTTATATCTGTTATAGTGTTAGTCTTTCTATGTTTCTAGCTGTATTGTTGTGTATTGGTACCAGCACAAAGAGCAGGAAGCCTGCATTACATCCAAAGTGATTTCTCACCCCTGAAGTAGTCTAGAGCAGATTACAGAGTGGGCAGGCTGCCCTGGATGACAGACCAGGTTGCAACCTTATGTGCTGTGGGAACAGTGTCTGTGGTCAGTATCCTGAACAACAATGATTCCCTGGGGGAAATCAAGTGGTGGATTGTTGCACGGTGTCACAGATGCCTTAATCTTTGTAATGTTAAGGACCCTTCCATTTGCAATTCTGTGGTTTGTTTTTCACTTGCATCTGCATAACCTTTCACCTAAGTTGCCATGGCTGTATTTTTCTGAAGCTATTGTGGCAGTATTTTTCCCTTGTTGCTTTCACGCATACTTGCGAGTAGCTGTGTAGTAGAACATGAGTTGAGTTTATCTAGTCATTTCTCAGTGAGCAGTTTTCTGCTGATTTTTAAGAGACGGCAATAATTTTTTGTCTACTAAAATGGATTGAAAAATAAAAGAAAAAATATGTGAAGACTTGAAAAAAATGGAACAGATGGTTTTTTTTGTTATGTTCTACCTTGTTTTTCTTTTTTTTTTTTTTAACTTTTTTTT
>JAYKAV010003097.1:59906-107027 GCA_035582835.1 Phoebastria nigripes
TTTTTTTTTTTTTTTTAACTTTTTTTTCTTTTCTTCTTTGCTGTGTGTGTATCCTTTAGAATTTCTCTCAGTCACCTTTAAAATAATCATATGTCCTGTCTGTCTCAAGTTAGTTTCTGGATTAGGGGACCATTTTGAATGCATCTTTTCTTATTCCTTTAATCATAAACTAACAGATATTGAAAGATATTGATGTACGTGTGTTTCTGTTCAACACATGAAAACCCCCTGGAATTCTTCATATATTTGCTTATCTCAGAAGTATGGTCATGGTATGACTATGCAGGTCCAAAGAAATATGACCTTTGCTCCCATACACCTGTTCTTTTTTTTCTTTTTCTTTTTCTTCTTCTTTTTCTTTTTCTTTTTCTTTTCTTTTTCTTTTTCTTTTTCTTTTTCTTTTCTTCTAATTCTTGATTATTGGTATAATTCTGACAGATTCTTACAGATACAAGGATCAACTTTCTTGTGATGTTCCTGTAAGCCAGTCCTATGTGGCTGCAAATGAATCTAGGCAAAAGGAAAGACAGGCTCATGGTTATGTCTTGCACTATTGGCATTAGTAGAGACTTAGCAGCTTCATGTGAAGTCATTCCAGCACCTCTGTCAAATGTAAAGGCAAGAGTGGATTAACATTCCAATCTTAAATTTGCATTTGAAATAGATTACTGAATAAGAAGAACAGTAGTCACAGGTGAATCCACTCAGCTAACTTCAGATAACTAGTAGTAAGCAGTTTAACAACCCTTTAGATTCCTCTTAGAAAACAAACAATTCAAAGACTCATCTGAATCATTTCCAATTTCCTCCTTAGGATACAATGAAACATAGCTAGAAATAACTGGGTTTTTTCATTGACATAAAGGCACTCCACAAGACTATCTCAGATGAAAGTTCTGAATAAAATGAATACCATTCTTTCTATATGGGAACTAGGTTTAAAATGATGGCTCCTGCCTCATAATGCTTGGTAGGACAAATTATCCGGGGGTGAAATATAAGACACTAAGACATGAAATACTAAGATGTGAAATTASTTTGAAACTAATACCTGTTTCCCAGAAGCTGTGGCTATTAAATGTGTGATTTCCCCTAAATTCCTGAATATATTTAGAAAAGCAGAAGGGAAAAGGTCAAAACAAAGTTTCTGAAGTCCTCGTTTAATAAAGCACTACACTAGATATACAACTGAACGGGCTTCGAATTCTTAATTTAAAATCCTTCATTTGAAAGCAAGAAGACTAAAGTTAAATTGAAACACTGAGTTGAAACACCTGCTTGGGAATATGTGATTGTGGGTTTTGATGACCGCTCAGGTATAGACAAGAAAATAATGACCTATTCCAGCTATTATTACACCAAAACCACAATAATGCCTGGGTATATTTTACGATTCCCATTTTAAGAATTTTGAAGATTTTATAATTGTGATACAAAATGAGAATCTACTCCTTTTGCCCTTTTGTGGTACAAAATAAGAATGTGTGCCCCACAACATCCTTCTCTCTAAATTGGAGAGATATGGATTTGATGGATGGACTGTTCGATGGATGAGGAATTGGTTGGATGGTCACATCCAGAGGGTAGTGGTCAATGGCTCAATGTCCCGATGGGGATAAGTGATGAGTGGTGTCCCTCAGGGGTCCKTTTTGGGACCAGTACTGTTTAATAATCTTCATCAACGACATAGACAGTGGGATTAAGTGCACCCTCAGCAAATTTGCAGATGACACCAAAATGCGTGGTGCAGTTGACAGGCCTGAGGGATGGGATGCCATTCAGAGGCACCTGGACAAGCTCGAGAGTGGGCCTATGTGAATCTCATGAGGTTCAACAAGACCAAGTGCAAGGTCCTACACCTGGGTTGGGGTGATCCCCAGTATCAATACAGACTGGGGGATGAATGGATTGAGAGCAGCCCTGCAGAGAAGGACTTGGAGATGCTGGTGGATGAAAAATTGAACATGAGCTGGCAAAGTGTTCTTGCAGGCCAGAAAGCCAGTCGTATCCTGGGCTGCATAAAAGGAAGTGTGCCAACAGGTCGAGGGAGGTGATTCTTCCCTCTCTACTTCGCTCTTATGAGACCCCACCTGGAGTATTACATCCAGCTCTGGAGTCCTCAGTACAGGAAAGACGTGGACCTGTTGGAGCGGGTCCACAGAAGGGCCACAAAGATGATCAGGGGAATGGAACACCTCTCCTATGAGGACAGGCTGACAGAGTTGGGGTTGTTTTGCCTGGAGAAGGCTCCAGGGAGACCTTATTGCAGCCTTCCAATACTTAAAGAGGGCTTATAAGAAAGATTGGGACAGACTTTTTAATAGGGCCTGTAGCGATAGGACAAGGGGTAATGGTTTTAAACTAAAAGAGGGTAGATTCAGACTAGATATAAGGAAGAAATTTTTCACGCTGAGGGTGGTGAAACACTGGCACAGGTTGCCCAGAGAGGCTGTATATGCCCCATCCCTGGAAACATTCAAGGTCAGGTTGGATGGGGTTCTGAGCAACCTGATCTACTTGAAGATGTCCCTGCTCATTGCAGGGGGCATTGGACTAGATGACCTTTACAGTCTTTTCCAACCCAAACTATTCTATGATTCCATGATTCTGTGATTCCTTTTTTGTCCAGACTAGGCTGGAAAACTGAGAATTAAATAGTTGCAAAACAGTATTTGCTGCCTGGATATAGGAATATAAAGTATTCCTAAAAACTACCATGTCATGAAAGTTTATTGTACCATTTTCATGATACGATAGATGTCATTCCTGTTTCAAGAATAAAAGTGCAGACTTCCACATTTACAGAAGACATATCCTGTTTTCTTTATTATATGAACACAGTTAAGGAACTTCACTTTATGCCTGTATAGTATACATGCATATTGACTTAATTCTAGAAAATCCATATACATTTTCTGGGCTATTGTTTTCAATACATTATATTTTGACAGTTGGAAAAAAGTCTAATTTGTTTTTACTTGTTCTCAGTTCATAATACATTAACAGTGTGTTCATTTAATTTAACTAAACTGTATATGCTAGAATGTTAAAATGAAAGTATTTCTGACCACATACTAACTTACAGAACAATCTCACTTCTCCCTCTGAAGGTATGAAACATGTAGAGTGCTATCACTTAATATGCTGTGAGAAAGAACTCAAAAACAGATAATGAAGAATTTCAAAATCATGTTTTCCTCCATAAGTATGCATTCAAGTAAATTCAATGAACTGAATATTTGACTAATGGTATTGTAGCATTAAAAAAGACAGAAGTATTACAAAAAACTTCCTAACTGTGCACAGTTGTTTTTTAAACTCATTTGAAAACCTTACAGGCATTTAATATTATAGCTGAATTTCTCAGCTGTCTTTAGATGATGTGTGGGTGGACTGAAAGAAAAAAGTGATTAGCTGCTTTATTCTTCCTGTCTTTAAAACTGTGGATTTCTTTTTACTTATTTCTCAACATGTTCTTTATGACTAAGACCCAAGGACAGATTCTATTGATTAGTATTTTGTCCTTTAGGTGTCATAAGGTAGTGTAGACTGCCAGAATCTTTGAAACCTCTACAGATAAATGAGCACAATAAAAAGGCTGCCATTTCCACACTTACTCTTTTATTGATAATATTAGTGAAAAATAATGGCCTGTTTGAAGATTTTACATAGGGTAAAGCTTATTTTTAAAAAATATATTATGGAGGCATGAAGAATTAAGGTTGAAGATTAAAAAACTAAGCTAATATCCACAGAAGAAAAATACACCACCATGAAATAACCTCTGCTATGTAGGAGGTCAGATCAGATGATCTAATGGTTCCTTTTGGCCTTAAGTCTGTGATAGTATGAAATTTCCCATCTTGTCACAGTGTAGAATTTTTCTGTGGAAGAAGCGATAGGATCAGCCAGAGACTAGGGATCAGATGGAGAAGAAGAATCTGGGAGGGACAACAGTAAGGACATTTGGGGAATCAAATCCAATACATCAAAAGTGACAAGACATAGGACAAAGAAGGTGTGAATTTGCAACTCAGGAAAGTAAATGGCAGGAAAATAAAATGAGTCATTAGAAAGTTTAGTTGTGTTAAATGATTGAAATGGAAACTCTTAGAGAGTTCTAGCTTCCTCTTATCTCTTTCATAAGGCACATGCTTCCTTTCGCAGCTCGCTATGCTTGACTGCTTACTGCTTCATTGTGCATACATTGGTGTGATTCTACGAAAGGTTTCCCTGTGCTGTATATAACCTGGGATGTGCAAGTAAATTGATTAGTCTTGCTGCCTTATACAGTCACCGTCCAGCTCGGTAAAGAAGAGCCTGTTTCTTGTGAGACCCATCTGCTTCACTGGCTGCCAGATCCACGCAGTGGCAGAAATCCAAGCCCTGGCCAGGTTTCCAAAAGTCAGAAGAAAACACGGCTTTTGTAAACCTGACTGGGAGGTCATGACAGGCATCTGACAATGAAAATCAAGGGCTTTCTGGGAAATACGGTCACATTAGCACAGAGCTATTCAATGTGCTTATTGTGATGAGGATCGTACTGTTTCATCTTTAGTATTTACACCATGGCAACTATGGTATCAGTACTCATCTCTCATCAGTAAATGGTAACTGTCAGTAGCCATGTGTTTGGCAAAGCGCATGATAGGCTTCTGTGAGAGACAAGCATTTTCTAGCCCACTGAGAAACAAGTTGTTAACAGAAAGACCCAAAAGATTCTCTAAAGATTTTGTGAACAGAAGTCTGAACTGGAGTTGAATGCCAGTATAAGCAGGATATTCTAGGCTGCTGGCATAATCACCCTGTTCACAAACAATGGCTTTTATCCTGAAGCCGGTTCAGAGAAATACAGATAAACTTGCAATTTATGGCAAAATGCAAAACTAAAAACCTAAATTAGTGTGATTTTTTTTTTCCTCTCTCTTATCTGGGCCTTGCTACTTTTTATTATTTCACAATTTACTTTTCTTGGCTCTAAATATGTTTGTGTGCTTTTTTTCTGTGTTTTTATTTGTTCATTTTGATCCTATGCACAGGATCATCAAAGTCTGTTCAAGATAAACACACAAAGGCAGATCTGGAATCCACCCATATTTTTACCATAAAATGTTTTTCTATTTCACAGCTTTCAGATCGCCAAATGTTTTTACTCCTATTGTTCTTCAAAGTAAACCATCTACCCCATGATGTCAAGTTCTACCCCAGTCTTAGTTTTGACCCAGGAAAAGGAAAAATGCCCAAAATTCCATGAAGTGTAGTGGTAAGGTAGCTTTTATTTATCACTAATGACGAAAAAAGTAAGAATTTCAGTGATAAGGAGTAATAAACAATGTAAAGCAGAGTTAGAAAAGCTGTGAGTAGAAACCAATAACAATAAGACTGGATTTAGATCCTCTGTAATTATTAAAAACTGTGAGTATAATCTTATTTTATTTTTTTAAGTATGAGAGATTGAGATAACATATATCACATGTTACTTAAGGAAGGACATTTTAAAAGTTTATCTACCATATTGTACTATAACATACTAAGTTTCACAAGTAAAGCAATTAACATAGTAGTTCTGTTGTTTCTGCAAAATACTTGGATACATAGTAGATACATCTTCATGAAAAATAATCAGAAGAGTACAATATGGTCTGCTGAACTGTCAACCACTGCATGGAATTATTAACTTAGAACCACAAAAGAAAATACTATCTACCCACACAAGAGGGCAGAGGTGAGACAGAGGGTGAGGGGTGTAGACAGATACATAGAATTTCAGGGACAATCCTATCTACCTATTTTAGGGGATAATCTTTCCCCCACTGAAGATATAAGATTTACAACTGTGTCTGTGGACAATGTACTCTGGTGAACTGACAATGTAAGGGAACAGTCAGAAATATTGGGTGTTTCCATGCTTTCAGGATGCTGTCTGGACAGAGGTCCTTAGAAGATAAGAACTTGTTGGAGGAGATTAAATTGACCATTACCATTTCAAAATCACAGTTTAGTAATTACAGAACTTACTTCAGAAACAGGAGGTCCTGTTGTTCAAGCTAACAGCAGCTTGGATCAATTTGAACAAGATGTTCCGAAAGGAAAGAGAGCACAAACACTGAGACAGGAAGATTCCTGCTTTATAGTTTTGTGATCTAGGTACTCAGCTTTATACAAAAGGTCACTATCACCCGTCAGCAGAGTTCATGTACCTATCTACATATGCTTCATTTTCTGTAAGGCAAAGAGTGGGACAAGGGCACCTCTCTCCTTACAGTAGACACTTTTGTACATGTAGGACGATCACATGCTTAATAAGTTTAGTCACCTACGTGTTTAGACAGTCTTGAACTGGTCTGTTTTTATAGTGTTTACTGATTTTAGGCAATTATGCCCAATGTGACTAATGCTATTTGTCTTTTTAATAGAAAATACCAGTCATTCAAAGCAGAGCTTCTCTGTAACCTTTAGACCAAAAGATACTACTAGGCACAGAGAAGCATCTGTCACACATTGGTTCTGGATGTATTAAAAGCATTGTTTGATCCTCATCCCTTTACAATAGGACACATAACATCAGTATGTTGCAGAAAAGAAACAAGTAGATCAAAAATGCAAATAAATATTTGAGCATTACATCAGGTGCCTTCTGTTCTCCTGAATTACTGGCTGGCTGTCAAAAGTCAGTAGATTTGCCAAACTCATTGTGCAGTTTGGCTCACCGGATGCTAATAAAAATGCAAATCCTCCATAGAAATCTAAAGCTGTTGGCATATTTCAGTACTTGCAGTAATCTCATGCTTACTATTTTATACTTCCACCACTTGACCTGTAGCCTTGTATATTCAGTCCAAGCTTTCTGAAACCTTTTGGTGATGCAACAGATATATAGAGAAGCACTGTTTCCTCCACCATGGATCAGGGAATGTATAATCCTGTTGCCTAAATTTGCCTGCTCCTGTTGGTGGAAATACTCGTGAAATACGTCAACACAAGTTGCATTGCATGTGTGTTTGCAGCAATAAAGATCATTGTCACAGCTCAGTAAGTCACACTGTGCACTCACTTTTTCAACCTGGCAGCGTAGTACTTCTATGGCTACCACACTACCTGCAGGCATCCTGTAAAAAAAAATATTTATTCAATGACTATTCTGAGAAGCTAAAAGACAAGAACATTATAATAGTTTAGGGCGAAATTCAGGGCAGAAAACTCTTCAGTCAATCCAGTCAGATTTTTTTTTGTGTGGGTCTGCTTGGGAGCAGATTCTTTGTCTAAAGTTACCATTAACAGAATATGTGTCTTTCTTGAAAAACCCAGTCCCACTGCTTTTTATGGCTTCCTTCCAGAATAGTAGTTGGATCCCTTCTAAATTCACCAAAATATTAGATGGTGGAGAAAAGAGTAGAAGAAGAAGATGCACATTTATCTCAGTCTGTGACATACAGCTTAGACGGGACTGAAGTGTGCCTCTAGACTCAGGAGCACAGACCTTCCAGGTCTCCCATGACACAATTTCCAATTCCTTCTTCATCCTCCTGTAGAGATGCATATTTCCTTCCCTTTCCTTGAGACAGAATCAAATATGCCATTGTCAATCCTGATATGTTCTCAAAGATATCTGTAAATTTATTCTCCACAGACCCCACAGAGCCTCTCCAGGTAAGCTGTTCTAGTAATTCATTATTCCTATGATTAAAATGTATTTTCAGGTGTTATGTTGAAATAGCGTGTTTCTCTTCCTCCCTCCTACACACAAGATTTGAACCATGAACCACCCTTGGTATCGTTTTTTTGTCTAGACCCATTGGCAGCTCTGTGTTTTGTAATATTCATAAAGAAATACAGTTATATCCAGTGTTAAAGAATTTCTTAATTGTTTTCTGTTTTTTTCAGATAGGCATTGTTATATCAGAAATTAAGCCAAGAAATTATATAGACAATAAATCTGACCTTTTTGATATCATTCCAATAGTTGCAAAACAAAAACTGAATTAAATGAAATATTATCTTAATATAAAGAATACCATAAATTAAATGGGGCAGAAATGTCATGCTATTCTTGAAAGAAAATTGTCAATAATAGAAAATCAGACAGGAATTTTGATGCAATGAAATGACCTGACTGAAAGGAAATTTATATAACCCATCTTCAAGAATTTAATAAAAGAATGAAATTAGCAGCAGAGCTATTTATAAATAAGGAAGACCAAACACGTTAAAGGCCAAGCAGATTGTATATACCAGTTTAGATTGTGTTACTATCACAAATCATAAGAAGTAAAAAATTACATATTCAATAGCACTAGCTGTTGAGAACTGAAGTTTTACAAAAGGTAAAAAATAAATAAAAAAAAAAAGTAAAAAAATAGTTAGAGATTTCATTACAAAACAATATACTGTCATGAAAACACTACAATTAATATGTAATCTGTATTGGAGTCTCACAAAGTATAATGGTATGCTACTTTCCAGAATGTACATACAACCACTTTTCAGTACATAAGGGCTCAGTGTGCTCTTAGTATATTTCTARGTGTCTTACAGCCTCTATATACAGATGGGAGATGGATGGACAAGGACAGTTTATTAGCATAATGCACAATGATATGATTCAGTACTAGTCGGTAGTAGTCTACTGGATGAACACATAATATAATAGAAAATAGTAACATGAACAGGGAAGACTTTATATTATGGTGAATATCCATGTTTGCAATGTGGAGATCTGGGGACAGTAATTTGGTCGAGGGCAGGCAAGTCTATGTACGTAAGACTTCTGTGGTAGTCTTTCTGCTTGCATATGACAGTTTCTTCCATTTTTTGAGTATTAGATATTAATCATTGCAGTGGCATTTGACTATTTCTACAGAGTAGCAAGAAGTATGGAGTAGCTAAAAACTAAAACTTCTTATGTTGCATATATCCTATAAGTATTATTATAATAACCAGGAATATTTCTTGAACTCTGTAGTCTGTCAGGACACTGTTTCATAACTCCACAGAAGATTTGATCATTGCCTGATGATTGGTCATTGCCTGACCTTTTTGAAAAGTTGCTTATTTATTTTTTATGAAACTTAGTGTAATCACTTGTAGAGCTGCAAATACTTAAGTCAAGTGGGTCTATCTTTCCAAATATCTACAATTTATGTTAAGAAATTGTTATATTTTTCTAAAATCAAAGAATTTCACAATTATCTGAGTACTATAGAATAAACCTGAGTGTTTTGCTAATTGTTTGACTTTCCTAGTGAATTTGAAGTTTTTTTGTTCCCTCAAGGTTCTATTATATCACATTAGATTATAGGTACTCCAGTTTGTATCAGCTGACTCTTTGCCTGACTAAATAGAGCACTAATGTACACCGAATAGATGATAAGATTTTTTTATTATTATTACAGCAGTTGTGGTATGACTGGAAGCAGTTGAATTGTACTGGTGAAAGACAAGATTTCAGAAAAAAAGGAAAAAAATCTAGCATTGTTACAACTCTCAGAAAGAGAAATAATGGAGATACAGCATAGCCCCTGAAAGCAACAGTTTAAGAAGCTTTTAAAAAGTTGCTGCCTGTGTATGAAAGGAAAATTATGGAAAAACCCCCACACTTTCTGTGTGTATGTCTTGCAAGTAATAGTGAAGAACATGTTTTGAGTGCAGTGTGTACAAGTACAGAGGTCACCACTCTGAGGGAGAGGTGTCTCTTCTGCTGGTGAATGACAGCCCCTGGTGGAGCAATCTAAGACAGAGCAATATTTGTAAGATTGAAAAACAAGAGGTTTTTTGAATAATAAAACACTGGCATAACAAGAAGCAGAAAAGTTCAGTTCTTAATGCAAGATGACTCGATGATCTTAGAGGTCTTTTCCAACCTTAATGATTCTATGAATCTGTGATGCAAACCAGACAGAAAGTTTCTCTTCAAGACTAAGTAGTAAAAAAACCCATGCCTTTGTATTCTTACAATGCTGAAAAATGTATTGTGAACATCACAGCTGTAAGAATAGGTTTAGTGAATATGACAGAGTGATTATTTCTACTTGTCACACCACATATCTTGCCATCTGTGAATATAAATTATAAATAGACTGTGACACAAAGATTTTCCTTCAAAGTCTTCCTAAATTCCTCACTGCAGTAGCCACCACCTTTCTATTATCAAAACTGGAGAACTACTTTTTTTCTTGAAAGGTTTTAAAGTGACCTCTGTTAAGATACAGTGCACCTAAATGATTTTTTGTTGTACTTTTATTTATTACACATCATTTATCTAAACATGCATTTAGAAAAAAATATTTTATAAACATATATGTGAAGAAAGTAGAAGAGGTTTTCTGTGTTAGCAAGAGTCCACTAAAATGCACTTTTAAACTTACATCATTACAAATTGTGTTACCTTAAGGCTATGGCTGATCGTTATTTTTCAATGAAGGATAAATGTGTATTTGTGATTTCATTTGTATTTCCATTTCATATTAATTTCATTTTTACTAATATTATTTTATAAGTAACAGGATAACTTCTGTTTTTCTTTAAGAGTACCTAAACATTTTTTTAAAAAATAATTGTAGCTCTTGAAATAATACATTTTTTATTTACTGTTTGTTCATTTGTTTATATCCTTTTGGAGTTGTTTGGTAAAGGACCTGGAGAAGAATTCATATGACCTGAATTTGTCATCTCCAGTAAGGATGACTGTGTATGAACTGGTCATTCTTGTATGAACTGGTCATCTCTATAAAGAACATAGAGGCTCAATTCAGTTGCCTTGATGTAGGCACCTTATACTTTCTAATCCACATTACAGTCTCCAGAACATCTGCCCAAGATTGGCAGATAGGACTCAGAAACATTCCCCTTTGAAGGGGCAGAAGAGAAGCTAGGAGGACTAGCTAAGTATCTTAAACGGTGCTAGAAACCTAGGTTTAAGCAGCAAATGGAGCTCAGGAACATAAGTTCTTATGTAGGTATCTACAAATGTTTACACTTAGTCAGAGGAGTCATATCCTTTTATAGATACAGTTGTACTTAATAAAGATGCTTCATTCTCACCATAGAATGGAGGGGGGTTGCTTTTTTACTGTTGGTTTATCAATTTCCTTCAGCCTGCTTTCTAGACTACAGATCCCCTAAAGGCATACCATATGGTACACAGTTGAAAAGGGTAAGGGGCAAGTGAGTTTTAGAACCACTTTTATAGTCAACCTGTTCTTGACTATTCCTTGACAGGATGTCTGACATATTCATACCAACATAAATAGCTCACTCCCTCGCAAAAATGGAAAAGGGTGTCCTCAGAGGACAATCTTCAACAAGGCTTGAATAATGTTTGACAAAGTTCTCCATCAGTCTGATTCAGGATTATTGGTTGTTCCTGTGTGAAGTGCCCATACAAGGTCAAACAGATCATATGTTTCTGAGGGCCTCTGCGTGCTACTGTGTAGCCCAATTCATACAAAGACACTGTACATTTAACAATAAGTAGTTCCAAGAAGAGGAATATCATTAGAGGAAATGTCTCACTTTTTCTTCCTGGAAAAGAGGCAATGCTATATTTTTATTTTAAAAGGGTATTTTGGGGTGCAGGTGAGAGACATGCTGAGAAAATCTATAAAGTAAACAGCTAATAACCATATTCAGTGAAAGCAGATAGTATGTTCTCACAAATGAAAATAGAGAAGCCCTCTAAAAAAATATTAAAAGTAGGACTTTTGTACTGACTATTGATTCTAATTGCAGAATTTTTTGAGTTGTTGCAGCATCTAACATCAGCAAATTTACTATTATCGCTATTTCTCCAACATTTATTGATCTGTGCTTGTCATGGTAATTCTTTTATATTTTAACAAAATGTGCAGTAGTCTTCATTGTTTCATAATGTTGATTTATTAGTTAGGTGCTCTATTACTTTTTGAAAATTTCTCTTCAAGGATAGAAAAAATCTTGCACTTCTATGTTTTTGTTGTTCCTGTGTACTTAGTTGAGAAATAATGTGAAAGCATGTATACTGCCAAAAAGGATATGATGAGTAGAAGAAAGATAAGATTTATTTTTGGTAGTCATTACTTAGATGTGTTTATTAGAGGTAGGTGTGAATACAGAAGACATCAAAGCCTGTCATAGAAAATGCAGTTATTGTCAAGTCTGAAAGTTTGCTTATTCTTCCTGATACTCTGAATGTGCTGCTTGCAACTTATTTCAAAGGGTGAATGCACTACAACAAAAACATGACAGAAGAACGTTGGAAATGAAAAGTGCTAAGAGCTGGCATATCTACTTGGAAAAAGCAGAATCAGAAAACTAGTTGGAAACCTGCACATTTGGAGTGTTAAGGCTAGAGAAAACTACCCTCACAGATCTTCCTCTCACGTCTTCTGATGATGACTAAGCACTGCAGAGGTGGCTGTATAATAGCAGTAGGAGTGGAAGGATTTTGAATGCTAAAGCAAATACAGATTGAAATGTCATATAGGAAACTCTAAGATGTCTCTGTCTCTTGCCTTAAGGTAGGCATCCCTATGGAAAAGTTTGCACTTATTTATGAAACACATTGTTGAGTTACAAACCCATTGCTTTATAAGGAGCCCTGTGGAGGTCCTTACAACTGCAGGAGTATACTGGGTGCAAGTTTCCCATGACTTAGTTTTTGCCAATGATAATTAAAGCACAGATAATTGCCTCAGAGTAGTATTCTTGTTGAGAGGTAGATGAGCGACAGTCGTGCATCCTCATGTCCTCACCTCATCATAGGATAGAGAAAAGATCAAGAAGAAGTTCATAGGAATTTTTATTATGATCAACCCTAACACATTCAGGCTAAAAAGGAAGTTCCTTGGCTACCTTCTCTTCTATTTGTGCTAGTATAAGAACTAATTAAATCTTGCCTCTGGATTAGAAATTTGGGGTTACAAAGTATAAGGAAATGAAACACTCCTTTTCTTCTCTCCTGTTCCAAAGGTCTTTTCTTTCAGCTAATGCCTGCTAATGCCTGCTGTTTGCTATGCTGTCAGTCTTAACATGGCATTTTGTTTGATCTGTTTTATGCCACAGATAGTAATGACCAAAAATTTTCAGAAAGAAAAATTCATAATGGACCTTCTATTGCCAAGAAGCAGTACAAGAATAGCATAACACTTATTCTCTACAGTGCTTTTAACAATGTATTAACAGCAATTATGATTTATTATAATTAAAAGAAAAGGATAGAATGAGGTAGTTCATTTAAACGAGAACAGATCACCTCCTAGTTCTTTGGGCCTTTTAAATATTGTTAACTTGTATGTCAGGCTGCAGGAAGCTTTGAAAGTAAATCTTAGAAGGCGTACTCCAGGAAAAAAGTTTTGTGTCATAATATGTCAGAACAGATTTTTCAGCTCAGTTAGTGGATCTTGCTGATACAAACCCTCAGAGAATCAGACCCAGTTAATAAATTCTTCAGTATATTCAGCCACTTTTTACTTTTACCCGGAGCATTAAAAACTTCCACTGAACTGCAGCTATATAAGCCTTCATTTCATAAATCTAAAGAAAGAGGTATATAGCCACTTAGTGTGCATGCAAAGTACAAAATCTTTATCTACTCCAACTATTATAAAAGTCACACTAATTGGTTAAAGCTGAAATTCATCAGTAAGTCTTGGATCAATTCTTAAATGCCCACAAGACTGTATTTAAGTGTATGTAGTATCACACTATATGATTTGTGCCCTTTCTGTATTTCCTTCTTTTAAAAAAAAAATATTTTGTGAGCTGAAATACATACAAGCTAACTTAAAAAAAAGACAAAGAAAGTATTACCATTGACAATTTCCGTATATGCTTTCAGTCATCTGCCACTATCCCTGTCCCTTTCCCTCTTTGTCACACATGAAAAGGAGCTTCTCACCAAGATGACAATGTAGTTAAGCCTAGAGACATCTTTGAGCAGCTTTTCTTACAGGATGGGTATGAGATCTTCTGCATCTGCTTGTGTCTGAATGACCAACAGAAGCACCAGCTGTGCCAAAACAGTCCCATCTAACAAGATGAGAATGTAGGCTGAGGGGATGAGGCTTTTTTCCCCAGTTTTTTGGAGGTCGTGTATGTGATAATGCAAATGAGGCAAGCAAGGTGTATGCAAGAAGGATTTGCTGTGTCTGGCTGCAGGGGGAATGTGGATAGCTGGGGAAACCAAGACTGTCCACTGGGCTGCATAGGGAAAACCATGCTTTGGGAGGAGCATGCCAGCCTGCAGCTGTTAGGGACTTCCCTGGCCAGTGATGTGTGGTTCACTGCTCCCATGTCTCTTCTCCCACAGCACCTTTATCTCAGTTTCACTCCATGCTTCTTTATTCCTCTTCCTGTCTCCTCCCACTACACTTGTGTTTTCAATGTCATCACTTCTTCCACTTTTCTTGCCACTGAGCCTATAACTTTCTTAATATTCCCCCATTTCCCACTAATCTGTATTACTGACATGTTCGTATTTTAAGCTCTTCACCAGACCAGTGTCTGACCTGTCCATTTAGATCATTAACTCTATCCAATGAACATGCTTAATTGTAATAAAATCCATTGAAATGGTTGATTTAGGTTAAACACATTTAGGTTGGATTCAGGTTAAACACAGAAAAATAAATGGAGCTACTCACCTGCTTGCTCCCTCTCTCAGAAAATTAATTAGTAATATGTACAGCTTTGGATCAACATGTTTTCTTTTATTTGCTGCCTGCTTAACTAAGTCACTATAGGGAGGGAATTTTGTACTGTCTGTTACTATTGTACCACAGAGATAACAGACAAAAGAACAATCATCAGAACAATGTGACTGATAATATAGTCTCATATTCATCTTCTCCTCTGGAAATGAAAATATGTTTTCTTTCTTATTTTATAATGCAGACCATTTCACTGAGCTGGTTTACAATACAACTCCGACAGTTACACCATCAGCAAATGTCAGTGCATTTGTAGAAACAGGGAGATGAGAAAGCAAAGCGAGAGGTGGCAAAAATTTCTTAAACAGATTTTGCAGTGTAGAAAACATTCAATTAGATTTACTGTCATAGAACTTCTTAAGAACTACTCTGAAAGGTATGGCTAAAATCACAGCTCAGATTCTGTAAGAAAAACAAAGTTCAGTAAAACTGCAGTAGGCATTTGGAAAAAAAATTTAGTTCTCCCCTTGTCAAATCCAAATGCAAGGTTTCTCTACATCAGCTCATTCCACATCATCCCATCCTAATCTCCTTTCTCTCATGCTGTTCTCCCCTTCCCTTTTCCTTTCGGTATTCCTACAAAAAACAGTATTCAGCTCTAAACGGAGGTATTTGAGTCTAAGCGTCTGCACGTAGGTGTTTACACAAAAGCCTAAGTTCTCACGAAGTCAAGGAGATCCACTCAGCACATTCATACGAGTCAGAACAACTTTTCAGTTCACCCTAGATTAGACATCTCTATTTGGATGGATGACAATCCCTCTACACATTGTTTGCTATATTGACTAGAAACTTGATTCAATTGCCAGAACACATATGGTTAGTGATACTGGAGATGCAGTAGGACAATCAACCTGACCTCTTAGTCTGGTATCTTGGTGCAAAGCAAGAAGAGGTCCCATCTGATATTTTCAAGCCCTGTGTGGATGCTTTGGATGCCACAGGACATTTCAAATGGTTCTACACGTTCAAGTTTTGGCAATTGAATTGAACTCCCAGTTTATGTATAAACATTACATTGCAGACAGATACATTTAGATTCTGAGTATCACTGAAGATGTCGAAAGGGCTAAGTCATACAGTAAAACACTGTCTTTGCTGTATCTGCAGACCCAGATTCTGATATCCTAATTTCTGCTTGCTGAGTAGCCTGATACTTAGCCTTCTTAATGAAGTTAACTATAACTTCATTAAGATGCAGCGATTGTAATTTTGTGTACAGTTGTACTTTATACCACTGTAGTTTATTTTCTGAATTTTCTGTTTTCTGCAGGTTGTTTTTTTTTTTTGTAATTTTTCTGATTTTGTACTTAGCAAAACAGGAATGACTTACTCAGAAACTTGGCAGATCACCTAACCTTGTAATTGTGGATTTTTTTCTCAGAAACCTGGTTGATAATCAACTATCTATTGCCTCAGAGTCCGTTACATAAAACTGGAAGACCACAGACATGCTTTTTGATATTGGTTAAGCAATATTTTACATTTGATAGGGATACTAGAAAGAACAGTAAAGACCTATTTAAAATGTTGAGAGGAGTACACCTACAACTGTGGTCAGATGTAAATAGCTTTTATTGGACTGAGTAGTAGCCATTTGCATATTTATGTGTTTCTAAGATCACATATTTATTTTCATTTCTTTTTTATTGTTTTTCTCCAGATCCCACACTTAGTATTATATTTTATTATGTATTTAATTGGTTGCTTTTTTGTTATTTGGTGTATTTTAACTTGATATAATTCACCAAAGTAGTAGCAGCAGTAGTAACAAAAATAAGTAAACAAAAGATTCCTAATAGAATTTGGAGGACACCAAAAAGAGTATTTTTATTTTTAGACCTATTCTGTTAATACTTTAGTTGAAATCCTTGGCCTGTGTTGAAACAGTTTATACTTTGTGTAGTGTGTCACTGAACAACAATACATTTAGGGTGTGCTCTGTCTACTAAAGATTATCAGAGTTATTCTCAGAAATATTAGACATCTATCAAAAATCCTTGGGCTGGCAAACTCATTATAGTTAGAAAAAGTTCTGAATCTGAACCTAAATATTTCTTTCTTTTCCTATTCATGCAAGTGACATTACTGTCAGTGTCATGAAAAACTTTCCAACAGGTATTGCTGCTCTTCAGTGACTGTCCTGAAACAGCCATAGCAGAACAGAAGTTTCTTTTATTAATGTTGACAGTTCAGACAGGTTCTTTTTGCTGGTTTTTTATTCCTTTCAAGAATGAGAATTTGAAAGTAAAATTATTACCTCTTTTTTCCCAGCAAGATTTTGCTTTTTGCTAGTCCTATTGTAATCAGGGTACTTCTCACAGTGATGAAAGTTAACATCATTGTAAATGATCTACATGCTTCAAACATTATCAAGATGGCTCTATTAGACTGCTTTTGTTGAAGTAAAAGAAATTGAAGTTTCTGGAGCAATGAACTGTCTTGGTCACAGATTCTTCAGCACAATCTACATCATGTGTGTAAGAGCGAGGAACACAAATATACCTACCTCTCTCAGACTTGGTCATTTGGTGGTCCTCATTGTTTATGGAAATATTTTGATTTACATTATTTTCTTTTTCTGCTGCACTTAAGATTGCTCTACACACATTTCCTCTCATCCAAAAAGCATACTGGATTTATAGTATGCACAGGGACCATTGCCAACATTACATACTTGTTATACACACTATGCTACTAGAAAATTGCTTCCAAAAGAGGAAGCAAAAAAGGCAGTGCAAACTAACATTAAGAAAAAGGAAGTATCACTCTCACCATTTACAGGTGGTAAGACATAGTCAATTAATTAACTTTTCAAATGGAAGCTGTATGTTTGTTATATGTATGTTTGTTCACTTACACATTTGTATAAATACCTGACTCAATGAAAGATTACCCCCAAATCACTTTCCAGCAAACTGACTGTGCAATTGTCCTTCAGAGAATGTGCTTGCTTCGCAGTTGCATCATGTGTTACATAGCACTGAGGCCTCTCAGTAAAAAGTACTGAGTTTTCTCCATACAGTTCAAAACATTATTTTACATCAAAATAATATGTTTTCTTGAAATAATGATTTTATGGCAACTGTGAAAATACATGCAACCTATTCACTTCTCATAGATATTCCTGAAGCACATTTTACTCATTATTTTATCTCTCTAGACTTCTGAGGAAATGGACAAACATGGGTTGGTTTTAGTCCCTTCTTCAGGATGGTGGGTCTCTGAAAGGTTTTTGTTTTATAATTCTTTTATAAATCTCAGTGAAAAAGTAACCTTTTTGACTTCAGCTTTAGTTCTTACAATTTTATATCATGGAGTTGCGATTTAATAGCATTTTGTCCATCACTACCATTCCACAATACAGTAGGTAATACCATCATTGAGAAATATTTTCCCACAGATTTAAAGCCATATATTTTAACTTTGGCTACTTCCTCATTTTCTTGATTATTTTCTTTTCTGTTTAACAACTTGTCTATTTCACATGTGTTTAATTTCTCTCCCCAGCTGCTTGATTTATTTTTTTTTTTAACAATTACATCTCCAAGTTACTCCTGTCATTTTGGTAATATTAAAGCAGCTCTTTTGTACATGTAATAGTTTAGGGTCTCTTGGTTTTGTTTTTTTCCCCATCGTTAATGGTGAAAAATTGCTACCTTGCTGGTGTTGATAACAGTAGTAATGTCGGACGTTTCCTTTGGCTACCTTCAGACACTGAGCACTCTGCATGAAACATATCACAGAAAACAGAATGCAGAGCCCAGACTGGTCATGACTCCACTTCTCTGTACTCCAGGTTCCATCAGTATGGTGTAAATAGAGTGGATTGGTACTGTAAATAAAACAAATGCAATCTTCATGCTAGTCAGTTCTTTTCAGAATTATTTATAGATATGTACATTTCTCAAAGCAGAGATCTGATGAAACAGTTTGTTTCTGTTGGCTAATGCATAACTATATGTTTTACATAAAGTTTTGAGCTGCTTTAGAAATTTTCAATGCCAATGACACCTGTTGACACCTGAACTGTTCATGGAAAGGTACCAGTTTTGAAGAAGCCCACATAGACGTGATATTTGACCTAGGCTGCAGAAAACCAAAGTGCAAATCTTTGTCCAGTTAATATTTTATTACTTACACAAAGTGGAAAATTCCCAACAAAAAACATTAGCCAAAGTGCATGTAGTCAGGCTAGTACCTCAGCAATTAAGATAGTCCAATCTGATACTCTAACCTACAAGCTATTGGGTCTTCCATAATCTCACTTTTTTTCTGTGGAAGATACTGTACATTACAGAAGAAAAAAAAAAAAAAAAAAAAAAAAAGCACCTCATTGGAAGGAAAAGTCTTTCCTGTGCAACTCTAAGACTTGATGTTCCACTAGTATTATCTGTGGGTAGGTAAAGAGGGACTTTTCAATGTCAAACTCAGACACCTAAATTGTGCCTAGTTGTGTCTATATACCTTGAGGAGAAAGAAAGGTCTAAAGGATGTGTCTAGGTTATGGGAAATGAAGAGATGATGTGCCTTTGAAAGCCACCAGAGGGAGATCCATCCCACTTAAGTTAAGTGCACTTATGCCTAAATTTGTCATTAATGGACTTTGTTTCAGGTGAGTGAGGACAGAATATGACTTGGAACAAATTAATATAACCTTTTTTTTAGTAGGACAAACTGTAGCTTAGCTATGTGGCTGCCTCATGTAAAGGAAAGACTAGAAGGAAGTGAGACAACACAGGAAATAGAGAAGACAAAAAGGTCTTCTCTATTCAAAGGTGTCCTCAATTGGTCAGGCAAATACTCTAATAAAGAAAATATAATATTTGAGACAAACAGAATACCACAGGGACATACAAGCACAGAATTACAAGGAATAGAAAAGAAATCTTGATCTGTTGAAAGTGATTAAATCAGTGGTGAAATTTAACAAAGTTGTAGTGAGAGCTTTGGGAGGTTCTGATAACCCTTTAGCTTCTTGAAGAAGGAAACAGATGTTTGGATGTACAAAAGAGGTATGGTGGAAAGACCCCTGAACTTAAAAAATTGTTTTCTGAGGCAAAAGGGCTTACTGGTGGGTTACTGGCAGTGTTATGAGGCCTGCTACCATCTGCAGTAGCCCTCCCTCTTCTGCACTGTGACTGCAGGTGGCTTTTCCTCTGGGTGGTTATAGAGCCAAGAGAGAAAGGCATTGTCGTTAAAGGTGACAACATGCAGCCATGGCACAGAGGACAACTCAATGCACTACAGTGCATCAGGACAGCCACTTCTCAATAACAGAAAGTTCCCTTATGTCCTGACATGTTTTCCTCTTTCTGACCACTATTCTCTGGAAACCWGCCATAAAAGCTTCTCTTTACCAGATGTATATAGCTTTCAAATAAAATTTAAAAAGGAAAAGAATTGTGTACACACAGTTCAGTCATGCATATGAACCATAAGGGAAAAAAAACATATTGACCTGATTTTTTGGTCTGTCATATGAACGGTCTCACAAACTTTAGAAAATAGTAAAAATTTGAGTATGATCAGGAGCATAGCTTCTTCAGTGATTATAGCCACTAATATTGAGTATATTAAATGACCACTCTCATTTCTGAAAGAATTACAATTTATATAAATTATGGTGTAGTATGTGTTTTATTTAAAACCAAATTCCTGTTGTATTTCAGATCCTTGTTCCATGATATGAACAATTCTTAAAGAAAATGTTTCTGTGGTTTTTAAATAGCTAGTATAATTATATTTCATCAACCTTAATTTGTTAAAATTTTTAACTGTTTTGGCTGCAATTTGCATTTTTAAAATCGTCCAAATTACATCTAAGTAAAGCAGGAACTTGTAATGGACCATTTCTGGAAATTCTGTTGACAAATATCGGCTGTAATCATCTTCTACTATTATTTTAAAAATCACAGACCTAATTCAGGTTTATGGTCTCATGTTGCAATATTAAAGCATCAAATAAGAAAGAATGCAAGAATGCCAGGTCCCCATGATCTAATGTTACAGCTAATTCTACAATGTGTTACCCTCAGTCAATTCATTAAATTTATGCGTGTAACATATTTCAAATCACAATCCGTATTAAAGGAAGACAAAACCAATGCCATAAATACATGGAGGGAATTAAAGTTTAGGGGACAGCAACATGAAAATGTACTGAATAGACCAGTGTTACACTGAAAATCTTTTAAATCTTCTAGTGGCCATAAATGGAGCATGTCATGTAGATAGAACTTAGATTTATCATTAGAGTAATTGAAGTTTKAACAGTCTCGTCAAAATACAACAAACAGCTACAAGTAATCCAGTCCCATAACACAAAGGGCTATTGTTCCCCCCTTCCCAGGGTTTGTCAGGCCTTTGCTCCCTGTCCTGAGCAATTTAGTAATTCACAAGTATTTTTACCTTCCCCTCCCCTCTTGCCCCCCCAAATGAACAACAACAACAAAACCTTCATAATCCTGCCTAACTCTGATCCATTGAAAGTTCCTTGAAGGAATGTCAGATGGAAAAATCCTTCAGAAGAATTTTATGGAGTGATTCCTCAAGGCTCCACAGGCAGCCTACTTGGTGGTCTATGAATAAAGGAATGCATTTCAAAGAGCCTTGTGATTAGGATCACTGTCTGGTTAGGTTGATTAGAGCTAGTACTTGATAATTTGTGGAGAACAGCATGACTGATATGCAACAGGATATAAAATATAAAATAACACTTCCAAGTCCTGGAAAAGTAGAAAAAGGAAGTCATTAAGAGGAAATGAAAGACAAAAGGGAAAAGATGGATGAAGGTCCATGTAGATGGCCACAGAAATACTTTGAAAAGACCAAAGGACACAACATTTACACTATCTAGACTGGAGAAGATGCTCTGATAATAAAAAGAACCTGGATGCAACTACGAAAACAAAAGGCTGGTGGTAGTATGGAATCAGAAGTGATACATCCTGGACATAACATATACGTGTACTAAAGAAACACCCAAAAGTACAAATATCTTTATGTTACTCCTCCAAATGCTGCATCATATGGCACCTAACTTTTTAAAGGCTTTGCTAGAAATACTTTTTATACAAAGTTTCCCAGTCTCTGTATCAGTCACTGAAAAAGTGCAAGTACTATTTGAGTTTGAGCATCCTTAAATCAAACCTGTACATTTCTTTCTTTCCCATGTTTTCATCAGAACTGTCAGCATTCTGTTATCTCCACTGGAACAAGAACTAAAATCCCAAAAGCAAGACATTGGATTTTTCTGTGCCTCTCTTTGCCTCTATTTACCACTCCGTCTTTTTTGATGCTCTTCTCAGTTGGAAGACCTCAGCAAACCATGGCAAAGAGAAGACTACACGTTCCTCTAACATCACAGCAGTGGTTTGGGATGGTGAGTAGGATGTAAACTCTTTTCTACAGATTTATGTTAGATTTTTATTATAATTTTATATGCTGCTTTTGACTAGRTCAGCCTCTCAAAATATTGAGCAAGGCGAATACGGAAGAAATGGGGGAAGACAGAATAAGCCCTTTGGTTTGCAAATATTATAGAAAAAAATTGTCAAAGCTATGTTGTTTTTAAGACAGCTTGGGAGAAAATGTTGTTTTTTCTCTGGATAGATAATTCTTATAGTAATTTACAAATTATGATAAAAGTAGTAAGAGAAGCTGTGCATGTACCCACTAATGCTGACTGAAAAATGTACTTGAGCTCTACCAGCAGAAAACTCTATATTTGACCGCTTTTGATAGCTACTACTAAACAGTTTGAAGACATTTTCCACTGTTGATTCCTTTTAAATACTGCATCTACACACAAGAAACACTATGTATCTCCTTTGAAGAATCTCTAATTAAGTAAATATCATCTAAACATGAACAAAAGAATAAAATCATCAGTCTTCCAGGATTTAGGATGTGCTTCTTTTCAGCCGACACATAGTCAAATATTTTGGCCATATCTAGCAGCAGAGGTGCCAGAAATAACCAAGTAACCTGCTACTATTTTCCTGTCTATATTCATACTACATTGAAAGTTCGCTCAAAAGAAAACATTTCTTTTTCTGATGACTGGCAAGGATGTAGAGGTTTTACAAAGTGCAAGGATTCATCTTAATAATCATATTATTAATGGGTCATGTAAAGAAACGTGCAGCACATCTAGAAAATCTTGAAAATGTGATTAGAATACATTGTTTTTGTCAAACTATGTCAGAAATACTGAAAAAGTTTACTCCTAACTTATTAAGTTCTCTTCTTTTGTCAGCAAACACATAAAATAACAAAGCCAGAAAAGAAATAAATTCAGAAGTCTGGTCCACAGACAATCCAGCAATACAGTTAGCTATTTAGGTCTGACTAAAGGTGCCATCACACCCTCAATCTCTTGCAGCACTACTGTTTGGAGACATGGTTTTTTTACATCTCTATCAAGGACAGAGGGAGTGCTTTTAATACCATAATTTATTATTGGATAGAAACAGCTGTATATATTCAGTCTCAGAAGTAAACTTATCCTCAGTCTCCCTCACTACCTGGTCTAGTAAACTTTGAAATTTACATCCCTATTTCTACAGTTTATTTAGGCATAGCAGCTGTTACATGGCATACTTCTGATAGTTAGATCCTGACTCTGAACAGGTGACATTTCAAGTGGCGTTATCTCCATTCAGAAAATAAAGGGGTCATCTGAATTGTGAAAGTATAAGTTAGAAAAACAACTATTATTGCATCATCATGTGTTGTGTGTTGTACAAAAGGAAAGAGTAACATGAATGTCACCTTCTAGCACATATAGTCTAAATATACAGGGAACATAGTCAGTCTGAGATGCAATTAAATGTGTTGTCTTTTTGTCTCTTTCTCTGTTTCTTTGCCTCTCTATATATGTGCATTCATATACATATATTTTTACACATATGATTAAACAAGGAAAAAAAAAAGAAAAAGCAAAGCATGTATTTACCTCTCTAGCTAATGATTCTTTCTCTGAGCAAGGGGTATATAAACAATCTGTCCTACTGACCAAAATTAATAAATTTTCTCTCTCTCCTTTGTGTATTTCTTTTAATAAATTATCTTATTATTATTATTTTTATCTTTGAGTTTTCCTTTATTTTTCCCAGCTATATAGCTGTAGTTTGGAGATAAAATAATGGAAAAGGAATAAAGTAAAATAGGTAAATGATCTCTTCAGTCTTTTTTAAGTGTGAATTTAGTGAGAGAGAATTTATTTGTGTGTGTGTGTGTGTGTGTGTGTGTGTGTGTGTGTGTTACTGTTCCAAAAATCTTCTTGGATTTTTTTCGAAGCTAATATTTTAACACTGTTGCCAGGAAGAAAAAAAATTGCAAGCACAAGCTGCTGTTATGAAAACATCACTTTTCTAATTCCAGGCTTGTGTTTAGTGTCCCCTTGGGTGCCATTTTCCCAGCACCATTGGCTTCTCTTCTGTTCTTGCGATTTCAGTTGATCGTGTGTGCATGGCCTCAACCATCTGTCCACAGTAGGTCAAGGAAATAAGCAGCACTGGTAAATACTTTTCTTGACATAAATAACACTAAACATTGAGTTAGGCAAACAAACAAAAAATCTATGTAAGGTTAAAGTTACTGATATAATCATTCTAGCAGTACTCGTCATTTATATTTGTATAATATATGGGGAAAAATCTTAGGAAAAGAAAATTAAATTAACTTTGGATGATATGCCACTACTACAGATAATTTTGTTAACAATTGGTTGCATCCAAGTTAAAGAGTAAATTATCAAAACTCAAAACAAGGACAATCTAGTCCATACTGTTAGCCAAGATTTATTGGTTAATCCACACACAATTAGTCACAATGCGCTTTTTACACACACACGCACACGCACACAGACACAGACACGCACATTAGTTGAGGTAGATGTACATTAAGTATCCACAATTACTGCAACTACCTTTCTCCCTATGTAGGCATAAATTGAACCCAAATATTAATATCTATATCTTTTCCTAATATCTGTGATGGCTTCCCCAAAGCAGCAATATTAAAACAGGTTTATACAACAGCAGCAGGAACTGCACCTCCAGCTCTTCATTGGTCCCCATCTTGTTCACCCTGTTATCACCAAAACTGGCTCTAGCTCCTAAGTTTGCATTTGTTTGATGACTACAGTTGACAACTACTGAGTTATTTATAGCCCTGAGGCCTCTGATATCATCATGTGCCTGGACTTTCAAGGCCCCTGATATCATCCCAAGACTGTACTCCTCTATGCTCCATTTTTTACTTTAAGGTCATAGACAGTTCGTTCTATACAGAATAACTAGTTGTCATCACTGTCTGTTATTCAACGTATGTATATATTCCAAAATTATTGTAACCACAGGCATTACATTACACAATTGCATTGCACTGAAGCTTGAAGAAGTTTATCCTGCTACAGTTTGAAAAAATATTTACTCTTAAACTACTAATAACATTTCTTCCCCTTACCCTCCCCTCCTCTCTCTTTTATTTTTTTCCTCTTCTGTTTCTTTGGGATTTCTTTCAATGTAAACTGACTGTTTACCTTAATCATCTTCATGCTTTTTTTATGGGAATACAGGTCTATGGAAAATAAAGGAATAATGTTCCATTACTTTACTGAAATAGTACCAAACTATTGTTATAGATAAGCTTATACAGAATCATTAAAAACTTATTTCTCCCCTTTGTGTTCAAGGCCTGAAAAATGAGAAAGTTATCAAATGTTTAAAAAAGGCTGTGGCCCATAAAAAGAAAAGAAATTGTCTTAAGATCCTCTGAAGTCATGTTGAATTGTCACAATTTTCAAGAGCTTTTTGTATTAATATATATCTAATACCATAATAATTTGGTTCTGATTCACCAAACAAATTGCTGTGTAGATAGGACTCCATACAGCAGTAATTTCACCCTAATAACAGTAACAACTTTGGGTTGAGGAAACAGGAAGAACTGATAGTTGCTTGGCGGAAGCCTTAAAATGTCCAGGGGAAACCTTGTTTTCTAAACCCTATTGAAAATAATATCCAGCAGGAAACAAAAAGGAGGTAATACCTTTAGGCTGCTCATACATTTGTCGGACAAAATATTAGCTCTGAGCTAGGGTAATGAAACAGTAACGTATTCCCTTAACTTAGTCCAACATAAGATTTCAGTTACAAAATGTTGATCAGATCACTGTACACAGTACTAAAATTCAATGCAAATTTTAGATCTTGCTAACACCTACATATTCCAGCATTCATAAGACTCCCCTGCCAATTACTGCTGTTTTTAAATGGGATGCATTATACAATTCTATTCTTAAACTATTTGCAAACAACTACATGCTGTATTTTTCAGTTGCAAAAAATTGAGTATGTAGGCACTCTAAGAATTGTCATGTTAAAGTTATGTTTGTAATACATCTCAGCTATGTTATTCCAGAGATTATGTCAATGAAAAAGTAATATTACATCTACTTTGTTAACCTGTGATAAATCCAAGCTATGGTAAATCTGGTATTTTCATTAAAAGCCCTAGAGAAATGAACAGTCTATTCCTACTGTGCATATGCTAATGCTTGCCATAGGGCCAGTTTTCAAAGGTTCRGAGTGAAATTAAAGATGAACCTGAAGATCATGTGAGTTTTCAGATCGTGAAGGTGGGGAGAAGAAATAAGCCTGCAGTTTGTAATGGAAAGTTTGGATGTAACTGCTGAACAAGGAGTATTGAGAGGCCAGCTTCTAGACTAGATGGAAGGATGATCCTGGAAAGACGTTAACACATGACTATGAGGATAAGGCAGATGAAGAGATAGGCTAGTGAGGACATATCAGGAGAGGGGCTGCTCCACAAGGGAAGATGAGCCAGTAGCTGAGGCTGACCACAACAAAGGGAAAGGGTAGTGACTGGAGTAACAAGGTACACAGTCACAGGGTATCCAAACAAAGCTGGTTCCCATCAATGGTCTAGTGATCTTCAGACAAGGTGAGGAAACAAGGCATGTCCAGGGTTCATCCAGGAAGTCCAGTCAACAAGTCAGGACACCAGAGACAGGAATAGAGACAGAACTGGCAACTGGACAATTTATCATATACCTGGGACATCAAGACCTGGGAGCCTGAGCCCCCTCACTATTGCAGCTGTGGGCAGAGGTCCCAGGTAATACTGATGAGGGTAGGTAAGGCCTATTGGTGCACACTGGACTCTAACAAATCTAATGGACATATTTTAAATCTGGGAATTAGGTTTTCAAAGAATTCCCTCTGTTACGAACATGTTTTGTGGTGGTGTCCAGTTTGGTAGAATAATTAACAGCTTTCCATAAAGGTGTTCATTCTTTTGCCTCCAATCACTTTGTGATGAAGATGTGTATTAGTTCTCAACATGCATTCATTCAAATCTATACAAATATGTTCACAAAAATGATATATAAAGAAGGATGTGACAGCAAATACAACAGGAGTTTTTATCTTGTAGTGATTTTCAACTGCCTTTTGCCCACATACCAATAAATTCTGCAACCCTTTGTGTAGGAAACAAATAGACATTGTACAGCATCTCTGTTATTAGCTGAATCATATCTTGTACACATAGATTGATATATAATGCATTCACTTAATAGAAGTCTTGGTGTAGTACTGCAATTTATTTTTCAAGTAATAATTTTCAAGGCTTTCAAAATTATTTTCTTGTTTACTTTTTCAGCTTTTTCTTTTTTTTATCTTCTTTTTAAGAGGACCATAGAGGAAGATTAGTTTAGCAAAACCTTAATTACCTGGGAATGCTATCAAAGCATAGCACTTTTGTATGTCCTTAGGTATTTGAAGACCATACTATAAACCAAGAAATTTCATATTGCTTTAAATAGCTGTAGACTACAATAGAGAACAATTGTGTGATGTGTATATTTTAAAAGTAACTCTGATCTTCGGAAAAGACTGTGGATATGTTCCACGTGGTTTAGCCCTATTTACATTGTCTAGAATTTGTCTCTTCATGTGTTATGCCATTAAAAATGAGTGGAAAACACCAGATTTGAAAATAAAGCATTCATTTTACAGTTTAGTGATCTTGCTCTTAAATACAAATTTGCGTATTTAAGCCTATCATAAGGAATGTCAACACTGAACTTATTTAACTATATTTTTCTTCAGTGATACCATTCTTCATTGCCACAACACTGTAAATAAGACAATGGAGATGTCCATTTTGGATGATAGATATGATATGAAGTCATAATATAGGTGGCCTGGAAAAGGAGCAATTTATGCAACTTGACTCCCTTAAAAATTAGGCATCTAGATTTAATTAGTCATACAGAATCTTATTTTGGAAAACCAAATTATCTAAGTTATGCTCTGCATCATACACTGATTCCCCTCTAAAACTAGGAATTAACATATGTGTCTACACTAGGATCTGTCTCAATACTTTTTCCAAGTTCAAAAATGCTCAAAGCCAATATGATTTTAATTTTAACATATGTCTTTTCCATTTGTAAAACAGGATCTCCTTATGTTTTGCATATTAAACAGAATGATTAAATAGCAAGTCTAATCTAGTATGTAATTTGGTGGAAATTCAACACAACCCAAGGACAGTGAATAACATGAACATATATGTTTTGCATGGAAGTTTTTTTTTTTTTTAAATTATTTCTAGTGGAAACATCCCAACTAACACATGTTAACAAGGTTATAGATGCAAGAATGAAAAAAMCATAAAAGTCATACAATAACTAGCTTTGATGCACAGTAAGTTCTTCAAGAGAATCTTTGTTATCACAATTTTTTTTTTGTCCAAAGGCTTCTTAGAATTTTTGAACATTTGAACAGGCTTACAACACATAGAYCTGATGGGTTTATTCTAAATAATATTCTGTATTCATTAAAAAGAGTTTCTAAATTAAAAAACCCAACAAAACAAAACAAAATGTGGGACCAAAGTCTGCCTACTTCAAGATTCCAGATCAAAAGGACACACGTTGCAGTAACACAACAGCAAGACCTAATTCACATGCAAAATTACTGGGAGATAAGGATACGGTAGCTACTTATTAGCACTGTACTCAGTGCTTGATACCTTGGAGACTTGCATCTGGTAAATGAATCATGGTCACAGAACTGGTTCATGAAATGTCCTGTGATGGTCGTTTAATTGCTAGTATGCTAAAGCAAGTCTTGGGAGATGAAGACAGAAGAGATTTCAGACATACAGACATGATCTGTGCCCTGCCTTTTGCTTTTAGAGTTCTGACCCTATTTAATTTAGTAACTCCGTATGTGGTCAAGGCCATAAGTTTGCTCCTCCTTTTCCTGCAAATAATTCAACTGTTAACTTCATGGCTCAGTCCTGTAATTTTTACAGAGGGCAGTGTTAATTTTGAAGAATCAAGAGCCTAAATGAAAGAGAGAGACCAGTCCAAATATAGATTTCAGCTAACTGCATTATTTGATGCAAATATGTATCCTGGTATATAAAATGGAAAGGAAACTTTATGTCCTTGTAAATGTTGGCTAATTTGGAGGAAAAAGCATACTTCAAAGGCAGGATTGCTCTGAAGGATCATATGGATTATTACTGAATTGCTGCTGATAAATTTCCACAAGGACTTCTTCAAAGGAGAGAAGAGAATCATTGATCATTGGGGCTCATAGTGACATCTATATGAAACTGCTGTAAAGAAACTCCAAAATATATTTTAAAAAAAAAACAAACCACCTTATTTCAGGCTTGGTAAAAAAACCTTTGACTCAGCACATCATTAGGAGAAACTGTTTAGGCTTGCAAATGTTTCCAGTAATTGGGGGGTAACGTATCAATTCAGAGAAAAAATCTAGGAAGCAAAAGAAATGAAATACTGATAGTTGTAATTATCAGAGTGAAAGAAGGTGAAATTTAGCAATCCTGATTTAATTTATTTTCAAATTTGGGGAGTATTAGCCTGAATGGTTAATATTTTGAAGCTAAAATAAGTAAGATTTGTTAAACTCATTATCACAGAACTTTGAGATTTTATATTTTTGTCACTCATTGAATTTCTTGAATTTCACTATGAAACATCTCTTTAATGACAACTGTTAGAGCCAGAATACTAAACTAGATTTTTTTTTTTTTTTATCTGACCCCCTGTGTTTTTCTGTTTCAGTCTCTAAAATTCACTGTTGTAACTTCAGGATCAGATCTCCCTCAGGCTTATGACCCTATTCACTATAGCTGAATAAAGACGAATCAATGTATTCCTGATGCCTTCTGTTCTTTAGTTGTTCACTGGACSAAAGCTGTCAAGCATACCCCAGGAACTCCAGGGCCTTTCTCTTGAAAATCCAGCTCCAGTAGCTGATTCTACAACCCATTATATAGTCATGACACGTCTGATCATACCCAAATCCTGATCACTTCACAGATATTATTTTCCTTATCAATATTTTTCTATTTCTGTAGATAATTTTCCCCTTTGGTCAATTTTTCACTGATCAGTTGCTGTTTCCACAGATTTTACATTATAAGAACTGAAGGGACTGATGTGATCATGTTGCATGGTGGTCTATGAAATACAGGAGGCAAGATTTCTCTGAATTATCTGATCTTTGTACTAAAATATGCCTGTAGTAAACTAATACTTAAGCAGTAGTTAAATCAGTAGTTAGCACCTCAGCGTGTTATGGCACTATTTTATTCCTGCGGAACACATGCAGACATCGAATCCTTTTTTCCTAAGCTCATATACTTGTTTGTTGTTTTGTTGTTTGGTTTTGGTTTTGGTTTTGGTTTTGGTTTTAATTATTTAGTCTGTATGTTCTCCTTAGAAGGAAAATGGATCACTTAATACTAAAGCGGAATGGAAAAAATTAGTTCAATCACAATTTTTAGATTTTAAAAAAATTGCAACCTGAACCTGATAATACAAAGACATACTTGTGTGTGTTACAGAGAAATTATGACGCACTTGCTAAATGAAATTGAATTTTTTAATCTTTCAGATTAAGAAAAGAATTTCATTTTTTTGGTCTCAATTTAAGCTACAGATGTAAGGTGCAGAATCACAGTTCCAGTTGTGACCTTTCATCATCAGTTATTACAGTCAAACTGTCTTACTTTTTGGTCTAAAGACCAATTAATTTTTGAACTGGCAGAATTCCAACAGGAATCATCCCTACTTTTAGAAGAGTCAATAGACATATTATTACAGCATCCATTTGACATCAGAGTCTGAAGTTTAGACTTCTAGTTTAATTCTAGTTTGAAGCAGAGACTAGGACAAACAAAATTTGCTGATTGCTGGCTTTTGTTGAATGTGAGATTGCACCTCATTGACCAGTACATGAATTCCTACAAAACTATTGTTTTCTTTGCACATGTAGCACCTATATTTAAAATCTAAGTGGTATAGATCATTCAATGGTATTGTCTTAGATTTTCTTCTTTGATTTAACAATGAACAAATAAATCTAGGAAAAAAAGATTAAATATGTCTCTCTCATATTCCATTTCATTCACAGTGGATGTGTTATGCATTTTTCTGTGACAGTCACAAAATCAATTATATAATCTGTTATAATTTGAACCATATAGCTAAACACTGAAAAATGTCTCTGTATTTAACTTTTCTATCGGTCCTTATCAATCACCAGCTATTTTACGAACACCAGAAATTCTTCATTTAGTGTAAATGAGACACTTATTGCAATGGGCAACATCTTCTAAGTCTTTCATATATCGGTCAATCTTTGATGTCCTAATACCATCTAGTTTCAAAATACTATAAAAGCTATTAGACAATGAATTAGAAGGATTCAGGATACTGTGACAGTGGGAAGATGTCTTTCTCTTTTTTACTAACACTCTCTTGCTTGCTTGCTTGCTTTCTGCAGAGATAATTTGATCTTTTATCAAGAATAGGAGCTTGGAACTTCCCCTGAGGGTTGTTACTCTCTTGCTGGAGACTATTGCACAGAAACATGAAAATCTCCCCAAAGGGAATCCTTTTGGTATGAGAAACACTATCCTAGTACAGATTAATTCCTCTCCTAATATCTATTGATTGCACACTGATTTCCCAGTGCTCTGTTTTGTTCCAACATTTTGCCAGGGCAAAGAAGAAATATTGCAGCTGGGGTTAGGTAGAACAGAGGGAACTATTCAGGGTTTCCAGTCCTTCTCCCTATTGCAGTGGAAAAACTAGTATCAATGCCATGCTTAGAGAAACGAAATGTAAGAGAAGCTAATTATGATATAGCAGGCTTGAGCTATGCGGGGTCCAATATGGTAAGGTCAAGCAAAGTGAGGCAAAGTCATGAAGGTAGCAGCAGGTGTATCTCAACTACTTTAGCAGTGTGTGCACCAAAGGATTTTGCTCCTTGGAAATCACATAATGCAGAGCTGCACAACTACCAGTATATTGCCTATTTTCAATATGCATCCCTTTTGTAAACTAGACGTTGACATTCTTATAGTATACTTCTTATGGTATTCTGAAAAGATTTCAGTTCATACTCACTGTATATTCCCTGTGCTTCAGCTAATATATAGCCCATTGAATCAGCCTTTATTCTCTTTCAAGATGATTCATCACATTAACCATTAGCCTTTGATGTGGACTCCTCACAAGGGATCTCTAAAAAATCTTATCAAGCATTGTTTACTGCACCTCTCCATCATTCTGGCAGCTTGATTTACACTGAAATCAAACAAATTAGTAAGACGTGACCTTTACTGTAAAAAAAATAAAAACCAAAGAAATTGTTTTAATCAAGCTGTACCTTTCCAAATTTTCACTCTTAAAATAGTTTCTAAGACTTAGAATTGCTGTGAGTCTAGCTGATCTATAACTTTTTGGAGTAGTCTAAGGTTTTTTTTTTTTCAAATTATAATATTACTTTTGTTCAGTGATCCCAGAAACTTTTCTTCTACTGATTTCATAACAAGTGGTAATCCAGATTCAGCAGTTTCTTTTCCTAATTGCTAACTTTATTCCATTGTAAAGACATATATAAAGTAGGAAAAAGTGTCTGCTATATGTTTGCTTTTTCTTGTTTTGCTTCTATTATCCTTAAAGCACCTCACAGCTTATCACTTATCTAACACCATGTATGTACATATGTAAAATATTTATTTACATAAATATGTAAAATAATGTATAGAATGCCATTACCACGTATGCAAGGGGTTTGTGAGTTGTTTTGTTGTTTTTTTTTTTAACATTGGCTCTATGTTTCTTTTTATTAATTAACATCTGATACACTTTGCCATAAAGGTGTTCTTTCATGACTTTCCCTCTCTTTGAAGTAAAGTCATGACTACAGTAAAAACAAAAGTGTGAATAGTTATTGTGAAACACCATATACACAGACTGGTAAACTCAAGAGTGTGTTTTCTCTATGAACAGTATTGAGAGTACCTAGCTATTATGTGCTGCTTTTCCTCCATGCATATTGGAGAACTTTATAATGGCAGGTAATACCACTGCCTTCCTGTATGAATAATATACATGAATCACAGAAGGTTAACTTGCTTTTTCTAAGGTGAGCTATCAGAGCAGTGACAGTGAAAGTATTACAAGGTACTACAACTTGGATTTTCTTTGTTTCTGTGTCAATGTGAAATCCTATTTCTCTCTTGCAGAAAAGGCAGTGACAGCTTCATTTTTCCCTTACAACCACATAGATCTTAGGAGATCARCAGCAGCAGAAGGCCAAGTGGGTTATTTTAGAATGTGTGAAAAGGCATTAAAGACCTAGGATTACACATCTGAATTGAGCTACAAATAGCTGAGCTCCAAGCTGGAATCTCAAATGTGAAGTTTCTTGAACTGTGTCCCTTTGTGGAAGTTACAAGGCTCTCCTTTGTGCTGGAGGATTCACAAAGCTGAAATTCTAGAAACGTATTTTGGGGGCTGTTTTTTATTTGCCTCTGTTTTTCCAAAACATGTGCTAAGAAGTTGTTGCTGTATTTCTGAATTAGAAAGTTAGACAGACTGAGAATTATGACATTTTCAACCAGTTTAGTTTACTTAATAACTCATTGCTTTAGCATACTCTGATTTAAAGCCCAGCCTATACACTGCATAACTTCCATTTCCAGCTTCCAGATTGATGATATTTTCATCACTGAATGATCCTGTTTTATATATAGTGGCTGTTCATTTACTGGAAAGAAGTTCAGAACAACCTGTTCCTGTAGTTGCTCTAAAGAAAATGAAAGAAAATGATGTTTTACTAATGCTTGGAATATACACCCATGTCTAGTGATAGCACTGCTGTTATCCATGCAATTTTCTCAGGAATTGAAAATCCCATGATCAGTGTTCTGACCACCTTACAGACATATTTTCTTACATATTTTTCCTGTTTGTTTCTTCTTTCTTTTATTTTTTTCATTGCAATAAAAAATAAATATCACATTAATTTCTAGATGGCGTAACTTATTACTCTATTCTTTGGACTAGTCCTTTTGTAAGCCATTTTCCTTTACATATTATGGACACAGTCAGATTCCTCATGTAGCAAATTATGCCTTAAGTTTTTCTGGAGGTTTTTTCTTACATTTGTTACAGGAAAGATAATCAGTATACAGCTTCCTTTTTATTTGTTCCTTTGAGTATTGATCACTCTGCACTTTGAATCTGCTACCACTTTGCTCCTTGTTGTCTTGATAACATTTTCTCTGCCTGGAGGTTTTACTGCAGTGTTTCAAGTCTTGTGCAATATATCCTTTTTATTTTTCTTTTCATATCACAGAGAGTAGTGTGGCACATGTGCAACAGCTTTAGAAACATGAAAGTGGTGAATATTTCAGTTTGGATGTTCTTGTAGCTACATGCAGCATAACATTGGGTATTCAAGTTATTGTCCCAGAGGTGTATGATCTAAACTCATCATGCATGATCTCACAGAAGGCAYTTGATGAGCATACACTCCCTTTCTAACATTTTCCACACATGAAAAATAAGAAAAAAGACCCACTGAACATATGCCTCTCTAATCTACTTGACCTGATTTTATCAAGAGCTCTTATTAAGCTACTGCAGCTCAGATCTGTCAGAACTTCTGTTTTAAATCTCAATTCATTTTCAGAAATAAAAAGAAATGCATTCAAATAGATTCAGTCACAATAAATATTATAAAATGTATAGAGCTGAGGGAAAGGCAATAACTGATGGGCTATTTCTGTGTCCAAATTGCTTGAATTCCAATGATTTTTTGAAGAAAACGCTGCAGCAAAGAAGAAATCATGAACTGYTGAACTGCTTTGTTAGTGCAACTACTGATCTTTATGTTAACAAGGTCAATGTAGATGAAACTCATTCTGGTAATCACTTGTTTTCTAAATAGTGTCACAGAAGTCAATACACTTACTGACATGTAGGAGGAAGGTTGCATTCATTTTTAATTACTTGCTGAAAATTGACAATGTAACTTTTTCATTGAATATGGTTTAGTGAACTCTTTGAATATGATGGTGCAGAAAAAATACAGTGAAAAATCATTGGAACTAGTTGTTGCATAACATGTTTAAAAATATGATACATTTTTCAAAAGAATTTATTGAATTGTGCAATAGCAGCTTTTACTGCTCATACAATGCCTTATGCAGTTGTATATACTGTGGATGCCAATGCTGGAATATATTCTGCTGAGTATTTCAAAATAAATTTGCACGGGCAGAAATTCTATAAGCAGTTTTGCCACCTGAAGTCCAATTAGGTGAGATTTACAGGCTGAAGTTCTAGAAACAGGAGGCAGGAAAACCTTGCCTAATTTCCTGTGCTTAGGATTGTACTCAGCTTATCAAAAGTAGATATCCACCATGTAAACAATGTGGGCATCCACATAGATCTATTCATTCAGGAATCTCTACATGTGTGCTGGAGATCATTAGGTTATGTGATAAAAGGCTTGCCTCCACACATGCAAAGGAGGATGGAAGAAGTCACAGGCAGAGGAATCAGAATAATCTAATCAGAAAAGTGAGCACCCCATCCCAGCCACTCGTGGCTGTCACAGGGAAGCCATCACCCCCATGGTCTGGGGTGTGAAACCCATTAAGATAAGTCAACAGGAGCGCCCCTCTGGATCTCACCTTTCAGGCTGAGGAGGGTTACTGCCCAGAGGAGTATGGAGCTCATGGGATGTAGGGGAAGAGCATCTTTGGATTGCACAAGACTTACTATGGTATCTTTAGGGAAGGAACCAAAGGCAGGTAAAGGGAGGGATCAAGGTGGTTCAGGAGAGGAACAAGCACGGGAATAGAAGGACAAGGAAATGAAAGGGGCCAGTTGCATGTAAACAGGTTGATAGTCAATATGCTTCTCTGGCCATGCCCTGTGCCTGGTTACCAGAGATTGTTCTGTCTTACTAAATTCCATTTCTAACTTTTTTTCCTGGATGAGGGGATTGTCTATTCTGTGTGTGTGTGTGTGTGTGTATGGAGGTCAAAGTGCCAGTAACTAGAATCAGTCCACGGGTCACAGGGGCCCAGGTGACTCCAGGGCTGGCAGCTAGAGCAAGTGAGGTTATGTAAGTTAGTCTGTGATCACTAGTGAATATCAAGCTGGACTAGCCAGCAAGAAAATTAAGTGGCTTGGAAATGACGAACTGAGGTGGCCATGGGTCGGGGCCAGATATGTGTGTATCTCTGAGAGTGAGACAGATGGAGAAGTTGGCTACTGGAGGGACCGGGATGTCCAGATCAACTTCCAGAGGGACTGTAGGGTCTGAGGACTGACTAAGAGATTTATTTGTGTGTGTGTCTGTGTGTGAGGCAGCTGGACATGAAAGGATCCAGGACTAGCTACTGAATAGACTTACTGTCCATGGTCAGCTATTGTTGAATCCGTATTTATTTATTTACATATGTATATATTTCTTGCTAATGGACATTCATCCTGATCAGCCAGAGTGGGGGACAGGATGAATTTGTCAGTGTTGCTTGTGTTTCCATGAGTGCTGAATATTTCTGTCTGAAATGATCTTCATAGGCAGCTTTGTATATATTGTATATATGTGCTTGCATATGCACCTGTTGGAAATACATGCTCAGACTTGCTACTGGTTGGATGTGGAGGCATGGAGCTGTGGCAGCCAGGACTCTATTGGGCGGAAGGACTTGGCAACCCTTGACAAGGCAAAATGGAGTTTTATTAGAAAATATGCATTTTCTCAGCAAAAAGAATACAATTAAAACAGATCAGATATAAACAGATCAGATATAAACATCTCCATAAAAAAGTTCATTCTTCTCTATAAAGAATGAATGTTGATAACTACCTCAAGTGTAGATTGCCACACTTAGATGCCAGCAATTAGGTGAGGTACATACCTCCAAAGCTATGATTGTATCTCTGAACTGTAGTAGATTTCCATCTCCCCAAACTCCATAGGAGATACATTTCCAAAGTGTAAGGCATCTTATTCTAACATAGATGTCTACAACACCTTGGGTGAGCTATCTTCTAGAGATTCCTATTCCTTCCCTTTGAGGATGAAGATAGCCTAGAAAAATAGCTTTAATAGAGCTACTCATTTGAAACAACTAAAAAAGATGAACCACAGTTCCTGAGACCCATGCTTAAATGCTTGCCATTGAGTATTCTGCTGACAACCTCTGTTGCTGCATTTAAGGCATTAAATGGTATGATTAATTATCTTTTTTTATTACTATTTAATGTATTCTATGAAGCAGAAAACATACCCTACTAAAACATTACTTTCTGCAGATTGAGAATTCTAGATACTGCTCTGTATTTTAGATTTTTGGGGAATCCTGTGTCCCTCTTACGTGTACATTAAGACCAGTCACTGTCACGTTTTGTTCTCTTGCTARCATCTCCTGTATTTGTTAATTATGTCATTACCTTGGACCACCATATATTATTTTCTATCTTGTTATTTCTTTCTTTTCTACCTACCACTGAAGTTCTAGCTTTGGAGAGCATATTCATAAGGACAGTAACCCTAGTAACTGGAAAAAAAGAAACTTTGGGAAAATATACGCCAGACATGGACAGATTCTCTATAGGGAGAGACAACATTGTTCTTTAACCTGAGGGTGACCTCATTTCTAATTTTTCTGTCCCTAAGACAAATCTTCTCAACAAAACGATTACACAATTTTTTTAACATGGGAAAAGCAATGTAGTTTACCTAAACCTCTTTCTTGGAAACAGCTGAGCTTCAGAAATAAAGATCTGGAATAGAAAAATTCATCTTAAGCCCTGAAAGTCTGACACACTTGTAAGCACCTGAAAATAGGGTTTTATAATGGAAAGTGTTAGGCAGTCTTAACTATAGATTTTGCTGCCAGCTTCAGTCATCATCCTTTCCTCAGTGAAAAGGAAGGACATGGAGAAAGGTTTGAAAAAACTTGGAGGGAGCTCTGTTCATTTGGAAAGAAAAGAACTAAGAATAAAGAGAGGAAATCCAAATAATATATTGTTTCACTTGGAAAAGAACACAAAAAAAAAAAGATGTCAAATTATTGGTCAATTTGTTAGTTCTCAAATTTGCTATTTTGTAATGTGTCCTTTAATTCTCTGGTATACTATCTAGTCCTTCTATTTTCTGTAACTTAGTTTTAGCAACTAGTTGAGATGCTGCCCTACTTATAAATTTGGGATATTAATTCATATGGCTTTTCCAGATATTTGTTTTTAAATGAAGAGAATTTGAAAGAAGGAACTCTAATGATCATTCATCACCATCTGATGATCTGAAATTCTGAAGAGGCTCCGCAAAAGCACTGAAATTTTCCATAAAATAATCTATACATTTTGTGTATCCTACATTGTGCTAAATGAGAATGAGGTGCTGAGAAATGGTTTTGATTTTTGTTGTTTTTTGTTTCTAAATCAAATGTTTAGTATTTTATTTTTAAGATAAAATTGAGATATCCAGATGTGCACATTTTTTATTGAGCAGCAGTGTTTGCTCCGTATCCCTTGTCTTTCATCAGTTCATCTGTTGCTTATCATTTGTTACATTSCTTTGTTAGAGCAGATCTAAAATTAGACTGCAAAATAAAGCAAAAAGAGGTCTTGACATGCCTACTTCCTTAAGTGGCAGTACAAAGCCCAAACTAAAGAGGATAAAACCAGAAGTCCATCTACCCCATTATTTTATTTCTGAACAACGGCTGAATAAGAAGATGGAAATGGAAAATAGGAAATATAAATACAGAGAGAATATTAAATAATCTTCCCTTTTGTACAGTCTCACATCTTCCAGCAGTCAGCACCTTAAGTATTGTCAAAGCTTGGGTTAACTTTACATCACACCTGTGTAAGTTATGCTGTAACAGTTGTCTAATTTTTATTGCAGTTATGACAGCTTATTTATGTCAGTAGAAGTTTCACTGAGTAGTAGCAGAGAAGCTGAGCTTAATAGCTTTTGGACATCTGCATGATAGAGGATGACATGAACCAACGTGATTGTTATAAGTCAAACAATTTTCAGATTTACAGTAGATCTACAGCAAGTCTATGTCTYGGAGCCTCAAAACTCTGAATATCCTGGATCTGGGCATATTCAAGGTCTTCCACACTTGCTGATGTTAACCAGGAGCTGAGTTCCTTTTGCAGGCTGGCTCATCTTCTGGATTCCTGAAATTCCAAAGAACCTCAGCTCTGCCAGGTTTCTCCAAACAGGCAGATAAAACTATGTGCTGTACCTACAGCAGTAAAGTAAGTGATGCCAGAGGACATTTCCGGGCCTGGAACTTGATCGTTGTACTGTTAAATTCTTAGAGCAGTCCCTGTCATGTATTTTGTCTAGGCCAACTAGTACTTTCCCAAAGAATCTCTGAGCATGGGTCAGGGACCATTCAAAAGAGGTGGTTTGGATGCAGCCAGCCTGCTTTGGAGATTAAGAGAACTGAATTGTATGGACAACAATCATTCCATGAGGGCTGACCTCAGTTTCTGAGAGTAGTCCCACATGCCATCTCTTTTTTTTTTTTTTTATTCCTTAACGTAGACAGAGCCGCAAGGCGTTCCACATAAAAACCCCCATGACTGAGGATGCAGAGGTTACAGAACAGAGCTATGATGGACTGATCCAGGACTGGGAGCTCAAAACCCTTAGCGCGGGTCACTATACTGCTGATGTGCTTCTTATTCAAGGCAGAAGAAAATCTGGAGAGGCATTTTGCAGTTGTATTCTAGCTCCCTTCTTGAGTGGGTTTGATTCTGATGACTGGTACTTCACAGAAACTGGTCTCTGTCTATGAGTTCATTAGGGTGCTACATGCTTTCCCCTGCTGTTTTGAGAAGCAGCTGTGGAAAGGCCTTATTTGTTCCAGGTCTCTGTGTGTACAAAAGGCAGCTGTTGCTAAGAATTGTTACAGCTGCATGGTTGACTTCTCACTGTTCAGCTCTGCCTACTCTTTGTGTATAGACTACCTTCTACTATAAAATAGGATTTTTTTTTTCCTTTATTTTTTCTACTGCAGATGAGGGAGTTGAAAAGAGAGGATGAAAACAGTGGCATAATATATGTGCCCAGGCCAACCAAGAGCAAAAGCTGTAAGTAAGGACTAAGTTGCAGGGAGGTTGTGTGTCGGTGCTAATGGAAAAACAGGGCACTGTTTTATGCAATATATTTATGCAGTCAGCTGTAATGCCTAATAGTTTTTCTTTTTATAATCCAGTATTGTTTCTCCCACACACTACATTTACTTGATAAAGTGAGGATGATTTTCTTAATTTGAGTTTAATGGTGTAGTGCAAAAAGAGGAACTTGTTCATTGCAAATGTGTTAGCTAAACTGTGATTGTGAGCACTCAGCTATGAGCCTCTGGGTTCCACAGTCACAGTTCAATGTAAATATATGCTGCTGCTAAAAACTGATCTTTTAGGGGAGTGGGGGGCAAGGTTAATTTTCAGCCCAATTATTTACCTGATRTAGATCCCAGCAGAGCCTCAAGAATACCACTGCCAGCACAAGGGAAACAATGGGAATGGGCATTTGAGAAGGAATGTAAAACTCTATTTTTATCAGGAACTCTTACTTATGATGCATTAAAGAGGACGGCTAAAAAAAATTTAAGGTGGAAAAATACATCTTAGATTTCCCAATTTTTTTTTTTTTTTTAAATTTTATCTCCTTTTCCCAGAATCATAATCCTAATCTTTTAGACTTGTAATACTGTACATCGTGTTTCAGAGTTGGTTCATTCTCCTTTTTGAATAGCTTATCATTCCAGTTTCCTCATAGCTGTTCAGTCTGGCAAGTATAAGAAAGTCATGGCTAGCATCTCACTGTCCATTCTCATTTTCCTTCCTATCCACTCGCTTCATAGGAGACAACAGACAAACAGCAGCTTCACTACAAGTTACAGTCTTGTAACCTACAGGTCCAAGTAGGTTGTCACAGCAAAGGGAAAATCTTACAGTTGTGTATAGTTAAAACAAGGTTATAGTGATCCCTCAGGGTATATTAAAACGTTATTCTAATGACCCAAATTCCAGTATATTAAATGATAGACATATTTCACAAAATGTTGTTTATTTTATATACTTACAGATATATAATATGTATATATACAGTGAAGAAAATACATTAGATGACATTATTATGACATTATTATAACTGACATTGAAGTGTTTCCTGACTACTAAGTGCATAACTCTACAACCTTAATGTTTTATTAAGGTGTTTTATTGCATCTAATATATCATCTTATGTACAGATAGGGCATTGTATTACAATTCAGTGAACCAAACAATTTGTTATTTATAGATTCAATGAATTCACCTTTGACCTGCTTTCCTTCAGGCAGTCTGATTAAACCTGGTTTTGGAAGGCATCCATCTTGGTGATTGGTGCTGGTATTTTAGCAGTGGGGTAGATTACTCAGTTTAGTGGATAGTGGAGCTTGCAAAATCAGTGATTGTAAAGTTTAGCAACAATAATTCCTAACCATAGTTTCTTCATAATCCCAGTGGTAAGGTGGTTACAGGACAAACTAATTCCTTTTATTGCCTAAAAACATTGCATTTAATATTTTACACTGGGAAGGCAGCTGGTGGTATTTAATTTCTATCTGGCAAACTTAGAAAGCAGTCATTATGTAGCAGTTAAAAGCATACCCAAAACATTCCACATTGGTTGATTTTATAATCTGACCAGTCATTTATATACAATCATGCAGTGCCTTGTTTTAACAAGACCACCATATTCTTTCAGTGAAAACTGCAAGAAAATAAAGTTTTATTTGAAACTGAGCAAATCCTTTTACAAGGAGATTATTTTAAGAATATATTAAAATCCCTGAAAACTAATGCATTCCTTGAATGTAGTCCAGGTCTGATCCAAACAGTAATAATTACGAGATTACAAAGGAAATCAAAATGAAGTGAAACAGAAACCTCTTGCTTGTGAGGTCTCCTCCATTTTGATTGGTCAACTTCTCAGTCTTCTTGGACTACTCTAATTCTAGATGGAATTGGAGTAATGCATGTAYGCAATACATCTAGATAAATACATATGTACATTCTTTGTATGTGTGGTCAAGTTTTTGTAAACACATTGCTTTCTTGTGCTTCATTATGGTATTTATCTTTTCCCGAAAACACCCTATATTCAGTACTGGATTGGATATAGCAGCTTTTTTTATGATGTTATCAAAGACTCACTTTCTGATTAGTGACAAAGTTTCACAGCTGCAGCAATATAGACACCCTGGAGGGCATTAAATAGTATTTTCCTTTTACCCACAGCCATAGAGCAGAAGACTTGCTATTTTTGCATGTTTTTTCACAATTTTCCAGACTTTTTTTTTCTTTTCTTTTTCCTTTTTTTTTTTGGTCATTGTAGCAAAAATTTCCTTGGGGAGGTTTTTAGACATCTTTTCATTCATATGTCCCAGGAAACAATCAACAATATTCAAAAAACTAAATTCAGATCTGTAAGCCACATMACAGGTTTAGAAATAGCTAACAGTAAATCTGAAAATAATCTGGTGAAAGATAGAAGTCAGCACTGATGTACAGAGAGATTAATTTTTTTCTGTTATCTACGAACAATGAGTCTCATTCCTAATGGTGCAAAAGATAAATATGTTGGCCAGACAATATTCTGAAGTGTGAAGCATTTACTTTGTGACAGTGTTAAATCTGGAAAATCTTTTGTAATGTTGGAAACTAAGTGTTTGATTGGCATTAAAGTAGAATTTTTTCCAGCATGCCAGAAGATTGAACAAAGACCTTTAGATAAGTAATACAATTCCAAAGTGGCTTGAAAAATATCAAACCTGTGTTTGGAAGGTGCTTAAGGTGTTCATGAACAAATAAGTTCAGCAAATATCATGTTAYGACTACCAGGAGATCAACAAGTCAATTTCCAATATCTTGTCTATACAAAAAAAACTGATTATTAATCAATAAGAGGTTATGTTCTGTTTCTGGAAGTTTCCTGAAATATTTTTGAATGGCTAGATATAAAAAAAAATATTTGAGAGAATTTACAACTTTTTTGAACAGTCAGTAGTAAAAAGCTGGGTGCAAGGAGAGACAGAAACCTTAAGCGTGGGGTAACAAAAGTCATACAACTGAGCCTGTATGATGTTTGGTTCAGAGACGTTCTTTCTCTTCTGGTGTTTGCAAGTATTAGTTGGCAGTTCTGAGCTGTATCTGCCTGTTAGACTCAGCTAAATTAACAGTTAGATTGTGTCCTTCAGCCATAAGTCACATAAAGAAGTAAGAGAGAAAAAGACCTTCCTTGATCCTCAGCTGTGACTCAAGTCTAAAGGGTACCTAACACATTCAAGTCCCTCAAAATTCTTCCATGCATTGGAACTGGGAGCAGAAAGGACATAGCAAGTCGTAAATTATTTTTCAGTGGCGTCAGCAGAATTGGATAATGAAAGAAGCATAGTAAAAAGCTTTCCCAAAACAAGAGAAATTGCTTCCTTCATTTCTAGAGAGGTGTTAAGAGATGTTAAGAGCAGGGTCACCTCCTCCAGCCGCTCCGGCCCAGGATCCCTCCTGCCCAGCTGCTGGAGCCCAGCCCGCTGCCCAGGGACCCGGGTCTCTGCCCAGGCTGAGGGATGTGGCTGATGCTTTCCCATATGCAGGTTCAGCCACACACAGGACTCACATCAGACACAAGCCCAGACAGCCACGTCCCCTCRTCTTGGACTGGCAGAGGCAGAAGGTCACTAGTGCAGCACACACACCACACTCTCCAGGTTCACAAGCACACGCGCATTCGCAGAGCCCTCAAGCACCAGCATGGTCCTTCTGCCCACCTGGCACCCTTGCCTGGATCCTGGCCCCTCTTACCCGCCCTAGGGGTCCCCGACTCGCCAGTTGGTCCACCTGGGTGCTCACTGCAAACACACAGTACTCACACACTTGTCCCACAGGCACCCCACACTCGTGGGTCCCCCCCAGGACACCAGCATGGATCCTCTGCCTGCCTGATAACCCTTCCCAAACCCGGGCGCCCTACTTGCTGGCTGGTCCAGCTTGGAGTTTGCCACCCACACCCCACGCACACCCCACACACACCCGGTTTGGGGAAGGTGCAGACACTCGCCTCCATCAGCTGGCACCARGCACATGGGCTGTGACCCACAGTCCTGTTCCAGCTGCTGGCGCTGGATTTTTTTCACTCGCCTTACTCACCTCGGTACCCCCCAGTAGCTGGTTTTGGGAACACACACTGTTCCTGCTCTAGCGGTTGGGGGTTAAAGACCCCCACTGGCTCCAGTAGCTGATGGTGAGACCCCACTGGCTCCAGCAGCTGACACCAAAGGCCAGGGGCGCCCGCACCCCCGTTCTCCAGTGGCTGGCACCAGTTTTCACTCACACACAGAGAGGTCTCTCCAGCAGCTGGCACTGAGTCCTTGCAGCGCGCGTGTGCACACGCGCACATGCACACAATAGAGAGTGAGATTACACAGAGACGTTAAGAAAAGATTTAATAAGAAGATATAAGAAGACAAGACAGACTTATCTTGTGGTGATCAGGGACAGGGCTCAGCCAGACAAGCATACTGACCAGCTCCATTTTATACCCTTTTCTGTCTATTCTTCCTTTGTTCCTCTCTGCTCCCCCTTCCCCTGCACGTTGCCTCATCAGTTGGCACACTCCCACCAACCCCTTCCAACATCCTGGACCTTCAGGTTTGTATCCTTATCAGTTGCAAAGTCCTGGATTGCCTACAGTTTCTTGATAGCCCATCAACTAGTGTGGCTGACCAGGTTTGTTTCTGTTACTGTCTTTGTTAATGCTAATTGGTCACGTTAGGGAAGGGAAGGTTGTGTCCTTCCCTTTCCTTATCCTCCCATCTGAAAACATAAACATTTTCACACTCCACATATCCTTACCAATTAGTGCAGCTGACCAGGTTTGTTCTTATCACGACCTCCCTAACAATTTCTTGCTCAGGTTTGCCCCAGCATGTTCTGGTTTATGGCTTCTTTGACAAGATATCCTTGAAGAAGTAGACACTCTCCTTCTACATACTCTTACAGAGAGCAGTGGGAAAACTTGTGGAATTTCCCTTCCCTCCTTTTTTCTTCCATTGTCATCCTGATACAATCCAGCTTTCTACCCTACTTTCTATTAATCGGAAGACAGTGGCTTGGCGTTGCATCAAAGTAACATTTCTTTAATGTGTTGTTAAAAAGCAAAGGCACTAAAGGAGCTTTGATTTAGTGATGAAAACAGAGGTTAGCCAGAAGTTGGGGTGTTTTTTTTTCTTGTTCATTTTTTTAAAATTCCCAGATCTTCCTTTTGTTAGAGAACAATTCAATAAAAATTATTCTCATCCATATGGCAGAAAAATATGTAAGACTAAGACAGCTAATTGGTTTTCCAGGTATGTCATTCTTTTCTTTAAATCCACAAACATTTGAAAGGTTGTGGCCAGGTGGACTGCATTTGCTGAATGTGACTCCATGGAGTACATTCTCTTTTCAGCATGCATGGATTTTCATGTCTAGAACCCATTAAAGCTCACTTATGAAAGTGAGTAAATAACACACTATTTTTCATCAGTGAGTATTTCTGTGGCAGGTGTAGAGGAGACATGAAGCATTTAAATGTTTTTTTCTGAAGCTTTAATAACTAGGTGTTAACCACTTTGAAGCATCACATAARTGTTTAAAAAGCAGTGAGCAGTTGTTTGTGCTGTCACACCAAAGTTCCTAGCATTGCAACTACTCTCTGAGTAACAATGCTGTACACTTCTTTTTCTTTGCTCTCAGAGACAGGGGTTATTTTTCTTCCCAATTTTTTGTTGCCTAGTTGCTTCGATGCTGCACTCTATTTCTAATGTGTTTATTTCAGTAGGTACAGTATAATTTCCATATGGCTCTGCTTTTGATGGCAATATGAGTCATTGATAATGATAGGTGAAGGAACAGTCCTTTGAATGTGCCCTCCTTTTTCTAAAACTGTGGAGGAGTTAAATCTAGCTACTATTTTCTTAAAGTCGTTTATCAAAATAAGGACTGTAAAAATATAAAGAGCTTGTTCTTAAAACCATTTTACAACTATATGTAGCTCGTAGAATATATGTGAAAAGATAGAATATTATAGGGATATTTTGATAGACATCTTTGGCCACCAGGCAACAGAGGATAAACAAGTACATCATTTTATTCAGTTATGAAGTCAGTCATTTTATTAGGCAGGTTTATAGGGAGAGGTGATGTTGTCTGTTAAACCAAGTCATCCAATAGCAGAAAACAGAAAGTTCTCATGCACAAAAGCCCTGCTTCAGGTATATATCCATATCTGTGTCATACATTAATAAAACCTGTAGAAAGGCTTGCTACTGAAAAGCAGCTCTGCTTTTTCCAGGTATATTATCTAGTATCATAAACATATTACCTCTCCCTACAAGGTCTGACTTAGCTATTATTCTCAGACAATCATAGGTGCAGCAATATGACTCGTATGTGATTATATTGCTGTGACCAACTTTGTATTTGCACAGAAGCCCATTTAGAAGCTTCTATTGGGAGCTGTTAATTTCTTTCAACCCTTTCTCAAAATAGCACTGTATAGTGAGTCTCTAAATCATATCTCCAATCATCATTTGTGTACCACCGCTTTGGGTGGCACCCAAAGTGCCACCTAGCCCTTCCTCTTTCCCTTCACAAAATTGCTGTGGGAAGATCTCACCTAGAGCAGTGGCTAGGGAATTTGAGTAAGATGCAGACCTTGTGACTACAGCTGGCAAGGTGGCCCAGAACACAGCAAGTAGGAGAACCCCAGGCAAACACTGTAAGATTCAGCATTCTGGAGTCTGAGTTCATGGCACCCAGTTACTGACATGCATGTAAAAAGGCTGTATGGTAGGTGCAAAATTTTTTGTGTAGTCATACTTTAAAAACTTAGGTAATTTATTCTGTCTTGCTCTGATCCACCATCTTCTTTTTTACTTCTTTCATGCGGTCTCCTTATTTTCTCTTTTTCCACTCTTTTTTTTTTTTTTTTTT
>JAYKAV010003097.1:111051-127273 GCA_035582835.1 Phoebastria nigripes
CAAGAAGGACATTGAGGTGCTGGAGCATGTCCAGAGAAGGGCAATGAAGCTGGTGAAGGGTCTGGAGAACAAGTCTTATGAGGAGCAGCTGAGGGAACTGGGACTCTTTAGCCTGGAGAAGAGGAGGCTGAGGGGAGACCTTATCACCCTCTACAACTACCTGAAAGGAGGTTGCAGCGAGGTGGGTGTTGGTCTCTTCTGCCAAGTAACTAGCGATAGGACGAGAGGAAGTGGCCTCAAGTTGYGCCAGGGGAGGTTTAGATTGKAYATTRGGAAAAATRTSTTYACTGAAAGAGTGGTTAAACATTGGAACAGGCTGCCAGGGAAGTAGTTGAGTCACCATCCTTGGAGGTATTTAAAAGACGTGTAGATGTGGCACTTCGGGACATGGTATAGTGGTGGACTTGGCAGTGTTAGGTTAACGGTTGGACTTGATGATCTTAAAGGTCCTTTCCAACCTAAATGATTCTATGATTCTATGAAATACAGTTTCTGTTTCTGCTCTAAAGAATTTTCTCCACTAACTTATCTTTTGCATTTCTTTAAGTTTGTAGAAGATTAAGATTCTACTCTTTTTTGTCTTTTCTCTATTCTCTTTCTGCAATTTTAATGAAACATCCCTTTAAGCACTGATCATCTCTCATGGTTTATAAAAAAAAAAAAAGAAAAAGATAACAACTTCCACTTTAGACRTAACCCAAATCTTATCAAAGGTGATAGGAACTATTTCACTGGCTATTTGGTCTAGGTTTGTTAGATAAAGTTTCATGGGGATCTGTGACATATAAAGAGTCAAACAGAACTGATTGTAGCTGTGAAACAGACTTTTCTGGAATTGCAAAACTTAAGCTTTACAATTCACTTTATGTTTCTACAGCAATAAATTAAAGATGATTTCTCTATGAACTGTACTACAAAAGAGTAATAGCTATCTTCTTTTCATTTCCCACTTTACGTGTTAATAGGATCTAATTTCTGCAAGTATATGGAGATACGTTTAAATACTGAATAAAGTTTTATTTACTCTGTTGTTATTTGCTTTTCATTTAATATTACTCTGTTCTAATTTTACTATGAGCAAAGAATTGCTATAGCAATTCCAGTATGAGGATATTATTTACATTCAGTTTACCATAGATATTTAACACAACATTAAATATCACCACAAATTGTAAGCATTTTGCAGCATTGAAAGAGACCGGAATGACTGCATTTTCACTAACAAGATGCAAACTGTGTTTAAAGTCAATTTGATACGGTCAGTTCTCCATTGTATGAAGTATAGCCACAGAATGAAATCAGCCTGCTAATATTGAAACTGGTGAACACGCTGCAGTTATGGGTCTCGTGTAGCCGTTTTGAGCTGACTTTTACAATCCTTCTTAAACACAACGTGGACCAAGCATAATTGCTCAGGTGTCTCCATCCCAAGAAGGGATCATTATGTTGGCACGAGGATGAACCCAGTCTAGCTCTATGCATTAATACTGTGCTGCTCTCAAGATAATAGCTATAAGTACAGGGGACAACAATGCAAGAACTTCTACTGTGCTTTTCAGCCTTCAGGTAATGTTGCACGGACAGGATTTAATAGCTTGGCCCCCATCCAATGCAAAATAAATAAAAGGGCTTCCAAGCCCAAGTGTAACCAGAAAATGGTACAGCTGCATTTTTATAGCCCTGTGATTAAGCTAATATACAGACAGCTCAATATCTTTACTTCTGTGAAACAGTTAATAAGATATACCTCTCACAAATAATTTAGATATTATTATAGCAGGCTTAACATAAAGAGTGGAAGTATGTATTGAGGCAGAAGTGATTAATAATAGTAACAGAAAAAATAGTAAAAAAATAAACTCTGAAAGTAGAATAAAATAATTTTAAAATAGCTACTATTTTGTATTGTACAGAAATCTATCATCTCCTTTGATGAATTGCATGGTCTAGGAGTTGTGAATTAAATGCTCCATGTGTGCAAGTTTTCTGTGTTTGGATCCACCATGACCCGTGACTTCCAGGAGACTCCCAGTGGGCTTAAAATAAACAAGTGAGAGTTCAGATAGATGATCAGTCTGTCCTTCAGGTAATATCACCCATTTCCCCTTGTATGTAAAATGGCCCATCTGTTTTATAGGAATCTATATTCAGAGCTGTTACTAGATTGAAATTTTCATGTTCAAGTTCTGAAGTTAGGGCACATAGTGGGAAACTGTGGGTTCATTCCACCCATAAAACAACAAGAATAGGCTGGCCTCCTCTGAAATGAATGTCTTATAATACAGGAAAGGCACAAATTGATTTTTTTCCATTTTTAGATGGACTACATAGAATATGCAATTATGAGCAAAAGAAAATAGCAAACATTTTGAGTCCGCTATCAGGGTGACTTTTAGCAAAACCTAGTGCATAACATGTGGGAACAATTGTTGAAGTGTATCTGGTCATTTGTTAGTAAAGCCTAGCTACAAAAGCCTAAGCACAGAAATCTTCATTGGTTCTATCTTGCTAAACTAATAGCTTCCTAATTATATATTTGCCCAATCTGTGTTGTATTGTAAAAGCATCCTGATTACATATATTTTGTTAATAATGGATCATCATGGGTTGTTGGGCAAATCCTCGACTTAATGGTCTTTAAAATGTCTGTTGCATTGAAGACACATTAAAAGAAAATTATTACAGCTACAATACGTTATGATGTATAGTACAAGTTTATGTAATTACGGATGATGAGAGTTCAACTCACATTCACTGTCTACTCCTAACACTTGTGATTTAAAAGAAATATTAAAAACATTGAAACAAACAAAACAAAACAATCTTCCAATAAATAAAAAACAAATTAAAAAATTGAAATCCAGGGCTTTTTTATTCGTGGGTTTTTGGGGTTTTTTTGGCAGTACTGACAGTGAAATGATATACTGGGTATTTCCAGGATAATAAAAATTTTACAAGATAACCCTCTGATCACCAACTTATACATGACATGCATCATTCAGAGTAAAGGATGAGCTATTAATTTCATCTTCTGTACTGTTTTTACCCCACAATAAAGGAAGCTAAAATGTAAGTAAGTAATATTTAAAATATATCCCTTACAATCACAGGTGCATGGCTTATTCATGTATGAGCAACATCATCTACTTTAAATCTTTTACTGGGGTTCTAGATGTTATTGTGACAGTACAATTGCAATTATGGCTAAATTCCAAGTGATTTCTTCTCTACGCTTCATTCTTTTCCTTTTACCAGTAGTTAAATACAGTGCTTCTTTTTGAACGGGTCTAAAGAAAACAAGAAGGGTTTCTATAAGTACATAGGAGAGAAAAGGAAGACTGGGGAAAATGTGGGTCCATTGCTCAACAAAATGGGGGACCTGGTTACACAGGCAATGGAAAAGGCTGAGGTACTGAATGCCTTCTTTGCCAGTCTTTACTAGCAAGACCGGTCTTCAGGAATCACAGGTCCCAGAGACCAGGGGGAAATGCTGGAGCAAGGAAGATCTATCCTTGGTGCAAGAGGATCAGGTCAGGGAATATTTAAGCAGCCTGGACATACATAAGTCCATGGGCACTCATGGGTCGCACAAACCCAATACAGATGTACCCACAAGTGTTGAGGGAGCTGGCAGATGTCACTGTGAGGTCACTCTTGATAATCTTTCATCAATTATTGTGACTAGGAGAAGTGCCAAAACACTGGAAGAAAGCAAATGCCACTTCTGTCTTCAAGAAGTGCAAGAAGGAGGACCAAGGGAACTATAGACCAGTCAGCCTCACCTCAGTCCCTAGGAAGGTGACACAGCAGTTAATCCTAGAAACCATTTCCAGGCACATTAAGGAAAAGAAAGTCATCAGGAGTAGTCAGCATGGCTTCACCAAGGGGAAGTCATGCTTGACCAGCTTCATAAACTTCTATGATGGAATGACTGGCCTTGTAGATGAGGTGAGAGCAGTGAATGTTGTCTACCTGGACTTCAGTAAGGTCTTTGATGCTGTCTCCCATAAGATCTTCATAGAGAAGGTGTTGATGTATGGGCTGGGTGAGCATACAGTGTGGTGCATTGAAAACTGGCTGAATGGCTGGGCCCAGACAGTGGTGACCAGTAGAATAAAGTCTAGTTGGAGGCCAGTAACTAGCGGTGTACTCCAGGGATGAATACTGGGTCCAGTCCTGTTTAACCACTTCATTAATGATCTGGATGATGGGGCAGTGTACCCTCAGCAGATTTGCAGACAACACCAAACTGGGAGGAGTGGACGCTACACCAGAGGGTTGTGCTGCCATCCAGAGGGATCTCGAGAGGCTAAAGAAATGGGCCAACAAGAACCTCATGAACACGAACTTCTCCATCAACAAGAAGTGCAAAGTCCTGCACCTGGGGAAGAGCAACCCCATGCACCAACACATGCTGGGGCCACCCAGCTGGAAAGTAGCTTGGCAGAAAAGGACCTGGGGGTCCTGGTGGACACCAGGTTGAACATGAGCCAGCAAAGTGCTGTTGCAGCAAAGAAGGCTGATGGTATCCTGGGCTGCATTAGGCAAAGTATTGCCAGCAGGTCAAGGGAGGTGATCCTTCCCCTTTATTCAGCACTGGTGAGAACACACCTGGAGTCCTGTGTCAAGTTTTGGACTTCTCAGTACAAGAGAGACATGGGCATACTGGAGAGAGTCCAGCAAAAGGCCACAAAGATGATGAAGGGACTGGAGGACCTCTCCTTTGAGGAAAGGCTGAGAGAGTTGGGACCATTTAGCCTAGAGAACAGAAGGCTCAGGAGGATCTTATCAATGTCTATAAATACCTGAAAGGAGGGTGCAAAGAAGACAGAGCCAGGCTCTTTTCAGTGGTGCCCAGTGACAGGACAAGAGGCAATGGGCACAAACTGAAACACAGGAGGTTCCATCTGAGTATTGGGAAACACTTTTTAACTGTGAGGGTGGCTGAGCACTGGCACACATTTCCCAGAGAGGTTGTGGAGTCTCTATCCTTGGAGATATTCAAAAGCCATTTGGACATGGTCCTGGGCAACTGGTTCTAGGTGACCCTGCTTGAGCAGGGGGGGCTTGGACAAGATGACCTCCAGAGGTTCCTTCGAACCTCAACTGTTCCTTGATTCGGTGATTCTGTGATTCTGTGCAACCTTATGATCCCTTCATTTTTACCATAACACCTATAAATTTAAAGCAGTACGATAAAAATAAATCTCACTTCTTGTTCCCTAAATTTGATCACTTCAAAAATAAAGTGCTTATAAGATGCTTCAGTAATTTCAAATTGTCTTTTCTTAAAGAACATGATTTTGAGTTACTGGAGCACTTTGTTGTTATTTATTTAATTAATTAATTTTCAGATTGGAAAGAAATATCACAGAATTCTAGCACATATACTTATTACTGAGGAGATATTAAAGGAAATATCCTCATGTACTTTTGAAGGATTTGATTCACTAAAGTGACAAATGAAATCTGGCAGAAAACTAAAAAATTGCCCATAGCTTCACAGTAGTACATAGAATCATAGAATCTATGAAAAAAACAATCTATAGAATGGTTTGGGTTGGAAGGGATCTTAAAGATCATCTAGTTCCAAGCCCCCTGCCATGGGCAGGCACACCTTCCACTAGATCAGGTTGCTCAAAGCTCCATCCAACTCGGCCTTGAACACTTCCGGGGAGGGGGCATCCACAACTTCTCTGGGCAACCTGTTCCAGTGCCTCACCACCCTCACAGTAAAGAATTTCTTCCTAATACCTAGTCTAAATCTACCCTCTTTCAGCTGAAAACCATTACCCCTCGTCCTATCACTAGACTCCCTGATAAAAAGTCCCTCCCCATCTTTCCTGTAGGCCCCCTTTAAGTACTGGAAGGCTGCTGTAAGGTCTCCCCGGAGCCTTCTCTTCTCTAGGCTAAGCAACCCCAACTCTCTCAGCCTGTCCTCATAGGGGAGGTGCTCCAGCCCCCTTGATCATCTTCGTGGCCCTGCCCTGGGCCCGCTCCAACAGGTCCATGTCTTTCTTATGCTGGAGGCCCCAGAGCTGAACAGAGTACTTCAGCTGAGGTCTCACAAGAGTGGAGTAGAGGGGGRCAATCACCTCCCTCGACCTGCTGGCCACGCTTCTTTGGATGCAGCCCCAGATATGACTGGCTTTCTGGGCTGTGAGCGCACATTGCTTGCTCACATCCAGTTTTTCATCCACCAGTACCCCCAAGTCCTTCTCCAAAGGGCTGCTCTCAATCCCTTCTCCCCCCAGCCTGTATTGATCCTGGGGGTTGGCCCGACCCAGGTGCAGGCCCTTGCCCTTGGCCTTGTTGAACCTCATGAGGTTCACATGGGCCCACTTCTTGAGCTTGTCCAGGTCCCTCTGGATGGCATCCCTTCCCTCTAGAGTACCAACCACACCACTCAGCTTGGTGTCATCCGCAAACTTGCTGAGGGTGCACTCCATCCCACTGTCTCTGTCATTGATGAAGATATTAAACAGTACTGGTCCCAATACGGACCCCTGAAGGACACCACTCGTCACTGGTCTCCAGTCCACCTGGACATCGAGCTGTTGACTGCAACTCTTTGAGTGCAACCATCCAGCTAATTCCTTATCCACCGAGTGGTCCACCTGTCAAATTCACGTCTCTCCGTTTTAGAGACAAGGATGTCATGTGGGACAGTATCAAATGCTTTGCACATATTGTACTTGTTAGTGTTTTGTAGAAGTCATTACAGGAAACAATGTTATGTAAAGGTGAAAATAAAAAAATTAAAAGAAAGTGTTCTCACCTACAGCTGGCACCAACCCCTCTCATCAAATCAAATGTTTTAGGCTTTCTTCAAAGCAAAGTAATTTCCTTACAAAATTAATAATACAAAATAATATATTAATACAAAATCTTGAATGCAATTTAATATCTTGCCTTGGTTTGCTCACATCTAGAAAATTAGATGCAGTTTTTGTCTCTTCATCTCAAAAAGAACAATTTGAACTGGCAAATGTTCAGAGAAGAACAAAAAGGATGTCCAAAACTATGCAATAACATCTGAATGACAGTATAGTGGGATTCTTCTACCTGAAAAAAAACCAATAGGGATGAATATAATAGAGGTTTATAAAATCATGAATGGCATAAAGGTAGTGGACAGGGAAATTTATTATCTTTTCTTAGAGGACGCAAGAAGTTAGTAAGATTCAGGTGCACAGCAAGTAGAGGAAGTTATTACTCATGCAAGAGATAAACTTGTCAAAAGATGTGGATACAAAAAATGTATATGGGTTCAAGGAGGCATTGAATAAGCACTTAAAGAGAGATCTGATGAGAATTTCACAGTAGATACAACTAATCAGTCTCAGGACTCCCCACGAGGTGAAAATAATGTGAGGCAGGAAGGATACTCACTATGATACATGCTTGCCTCATCATGGTTCTTCCTTAGGCATCTGTTTATGGTTACTGTTTGAGACAAGACACCAATTTGGAGGATATTATCTAAACAGGTAAATCTGATCTTTTGCTCCTTTTTCACAAGTAAACATACTTGGGAACATACATTAAAAAATCACTTTGAATGTGATAACAGCTATTCTGTTACAAGGAAACAGAGCTTTGCAGCTGCTGATTTATCTTTAATTTTGAAAGAAATATGCCAACCACCAAATGCTAATGGAAAAACCAGTGTCTCTCATTTATAAAGTACTTTTTTTGGAGAGAGAATGTGAAACCCAAAATCACAAAAAAAATCTTCCAATAAACTTATAAAATCATTGGTTAAGTGCTAACATTCCTTTCTCTTTTTTATATTCCCGTATGCTAATATTTACTATCTTTAGTCTGTAGCTGGCCTTTAATGTGATATATATATCAAGTTAATCAGTGGTGAGTATATTTATGCATTTCAAAGCTTTTGGCACAAGAAATGAGGTACCTGTAGGATTTGCCACAGAGTGGTCCTGCATTGCAATTGCTGGTGTTTGGAGGACAATTCAGCACAGAAGTCTCTGTGGTAGTTTAGCAAATGTTACTTAGTTTTGCAATTCAAACTATTTCTTCTTTTTCATTTTTTTCATTGTGACATGAATTTAGAAGATATTGTGACCTCTTCTAGAAAACTGGAATACTTTGACATAACAGACCACCTAGAATCTATGTTGTGTTAGGAATTCATTCATTCAACATCAGTATGATAAAAATATGAGTTTTCTGCTGTTGCAACTTTCTGCCATAATTGACTTTTAACATCAGTACCCTGCTGATATTGTTTGTTACCGTGCATTTTTAGAGCACTGGTACCAAAAATCACTAGATAGTATTAGAGTGTGCTGCAAATGAAGACTCAAATCTTCAGATAACCAGAGTACTGTTTATATGCTTACCAGTCACATTTGCATGAAGCATCATGCATGGACAAAGTTTATTTTTCACACAGTGGGAGCTGTACATAATAAAGAGTGCACATGTTTTTATGCATGCTCTCTTGCAAATATAGAGTTTCTGTTGCATCCCTTCATGGGATTTGGTCCCAGAGCCATAACTACATTTCAGTTTTCTAAATGTCAGGCATTAACTTATTTTTAGTTACCAAGTATAAGGGCAAAGAAAAGTGTATAACAGCAGTAATTTTTTTTGAAGCTCATATAATCTAAAAATGGACACACAATTTGCATGCCAAGATTTAGCCCAAAGCAAAATTTCATGGATAAATTATACAGCCCTAGAAATACTAGGATTATAATGGCAGCAGTGAAATGTTCCTAAGTACAGCAGTACAAACAACGACCAGCTACCATACAGTTTTACTACTTCAGTACGAAAGAAACGCTCTGCAACTATCAAATACAAAAATGCCAAGGCAGATTACTATGAATCCAAATGCAGCTTTCAGATAATGTTGTAAGCTATAAAGTCCCTTCCTTAATTGTGATAATTTGGAACAAATTAGAGATTTTTTCAGGAAGCTATGGTGTAGCCATTCACAGAGCTTTTAAAGTGCTAAATCAAAAATACAAGTTAAATCTGCTGAGTATGACTTTCTGTTATCTGTCATATTTGCTGGAGAGTCTGAAAAATGGTAAGCCTGAAATTACTGTTTCAAATTCATTAAATGAGCAGCAGAACCCTTTATTGACCAAGCCCTACCTTTCTGTTGTCTACAAGGACTGCAGCCTCATAAGTAAATTACAATAAACTATACCTAATGTGATAATTAAGAGATACACATTCCAAAGTCCGCATTTGCATAATCACAAGGAATTAAATGCCCTTAAGATTTTAAGGAAGACCAATGCCACATAATTGACTATTATTCATCAATCCAACTTCATAATGTTAAGTATAAATCTATGCTCTTCCAGCCATTATTATCTTATGTAACCAAAGGTAAAACAGATATGTAACTATTATTTTCCTGTTGTATTTATGAGTGATGGCAGAAAAGGAGATAGAATCACTGTTGTCAGTGCTGTTGTCGTACATATCAAGACGACACTCAAAGAAAACCATCCACTTCAAGGTTATAACACCCTAGGAAAAAACATTCTTGTCTGCAATACCTTAAAGCTCATATGAAAATATAAAACTGGAAAGGGATTAAAGCGAAGAAAAGAAAATATGAGAAAAGTTTCCATGTTCTGAACCTTTGTGTATGGACTTATTTTGGGGTAGACAGCTGGGAAGGGAAGCAAGAACTGGAGTGCTTAGTCCCCACAGTTCGTGGCTCCTGGTATGGCACACTGATTTTGTAATTTGTGAGCGTTCAGAAGGCCTGAACAAATGTCTACACATGACTGGGCAGCACAAACATAATAAATATGATAAAGCCTGAGACAATTGGATTCAGCAGAAAAGCTAGTGGAATTCAGTTACATAAATACACGCAGTTAGCAATAAAACTACTGCTAGCATTTATACAGCATTGTTATAACAAAAATAACTAAGTTGTTTGCATAACTTTAGAAAGTTGGCTCTTTCTGGTTTATCCAATGTGCAAACAATAAGCAATATCTAGGGATTTTTTTATTGCTTATGAAGTAATAGAATTAAACTCAGTGTTTATCCAATGAAACCTTTATTAATTTAAATTTGTCTATTTGTAAGTGCAATAGTCCAAAACTAAGTCTATGTTCTGAATGACAGAAATACCAATAAGGATGCCTTCAGAACATGCTCATTTTACTTCCAGAATGACCGATCGATGAAGTCATTGTCACCAAGCATGCATAAAAAAAAAAAAAAAAAAAAATGTAGAAGAAAAAAAAAAAACCACACAAAAAAAAAAAAAAAAAAAAAAAAAAAAGGAAAAAAAAAGAGGGGAGAGAAGAGACGAGGGAACAGGTAGCCCATAACACTCTTGCTACTTCATTCTGTAACACTTGCTTTCCTGAGGAAACTAGTACTAGTATTCCCCTGGACAGCTCTAGGAGAAAAGTTGTATCTTCATATGGAAAGTTTTCTTTTCTTTATGGTTTGGAAATTACTAAAAGAACAAACATAGGTGGAAACCTAGGTAATGTAGGAATCTTTAAAACCTAAGGAACAGAGCCTACAGATTCAGTGATATTAATATTCTCTAGAATTATAATTACAGCAGAAGAAAAAGAGAAAATTAGCATACAGTCAACACAAGTCAGTATGTTTCTAGGAGTCATTTGTATTTCTGGAGCATAATCCATGACAAATTCTTTAGCTGTTCTTGATACAATCCTTTTAGAATTTCATATTATTTTTAACCAAATAATCCTAAATTAAGTAACAAAACCACAAGCAAAGTGAGCTAAGTAATAACATGTTGTACTTAAATGGCTTTGAAACACAATAAAAATTAGATTAATTTTTATGTCAAAATTCAAATGTCACTTTGGAAAATATTTTTTATTATGAATGTGATTAATATTAGACTTTTTCAAAGATGGAGCTAACTTTGGAACATCCATAGGCTTTGAGAAAAAATGTAGGGAGAACTATTATTTGCTTCTAGCATCCCAGTTCAGAATAGGTCAGCTTGAGGAGAGGAAATGGGAAGAATCAGGGAGATAGAGAGAGAAAGATACACGTTGGGGAATTTTTATCGTACCCCTTGAGGCAAATTAAGCACATGTTTGTGCTTAAATATGTATTAAAAACAAAAACAAAAACAAAAAAACCTCAAAAACCCAAAAACAAACAAAAAAAACCCAAAACCAAAAAAACACCACCACCACCACCACCAAAAAACCAAACCAAACCAAAACAAAAAACCAACCAAAACCAATGCATTGGACAGAGTCTCACATGGTTCTACAAGAAGTCTGCAAAGAAGTGTCACGAGCCAATTCCTTATATACACTTACACCAGCACCGATACTGTGAGTGTTGTATGAGGAGCTTCAGCCTGGCCTTGGGTCCATCCCCCAGCATCTGCTCTGCTGCCCAAAGGTTGCCCCTGAGCACTCCCATTCCAGGATGGTTACAAGACAGTGCTGGGGCTGTTCCTTACCTAATCACCAAGGGAAACTTCACTCCCTTACAGGGGGTCATTCTGTCTCTGGCATTCCTGCTGCCAGCCAGTTTAACCCCTTCAGCCTTCTTGTCCTCCATGCCAGATCATTCCTCAGTCACAAATTGCCACTGTTGAGCAGTTATAATTTGAATTTCCTCTTCATGAATCTTGTGGTATGACTTAATAGGAGTAAGAAAGAAAGAAAACAGAAAGTGTAGAAAGTGAAAAGAAAAGAGTATAATGAGAAAGGACAGAATAATGGACAGGAATACTCTTAGTATTGGAAAGTAAAGCTATAACAGAAAAAATGATGGATGAGGGTAAGAGATTTCTGCTGTTACTGAATTAGAGATCTTCACATACTATATCGATATATGTTATATGATAGTTTACATTTATATCCATACTTACTGTGTATATAAAAAGAATTGTGAACTTCACTGTGCTTGAAGAGAAGGGGACTGAAACGTGTCCAGGCCTGATACTAGAAGAACAGACTTTTGTTCTTATTATTGCTGTTATGTGTTAGCTAAGTCTTACAGAAAAAAATTGTGGAGAAGAAACCCCTAACAGTGTAATAGCTGGGTGGATTATTTTTGTAAGATTTCGTAACAGGAATCTGAAAAAAAAGCAAGGCAATATGGCCAAGTGCTTCAGGAAAAAAAAGTATAGAAAGGACTGTTAGAAAGAGATTAAGATATGCTCTAGGAAGTCAAATGAGTGGTCCAGCTAGCACACTATTCTGTCTCCAAGAGTGGCAATAAAAGATGCTATTAAGTAAAGCATGTGAGCCTGTCTACTTCCTTCAATCTTTTCCTCTCATACTCCTCCAGCATCTAGAATTGTACTAGGAATACTAGAAGGTATAATCCTGCCTAGTGCTTTTAGTACCTATTTATGGATCTTTAGTCCATACATTTGGCTGATAATATCTGCCTCATTCCTCCTGTGTCAAGGTTCTCAAAATTCAGTACCTGCTTGTAAAAAATACTTGCTTTTATCTGCTCTAAACAGACCTCCTAATATTTTTTTTTTCAGTTTCACCTAGTTCTTGTATTGAGTCATTTTTTGAACAACAGCCACTTCCTGCACACTGGCTGAGTATTGCTGTCAATCACAAACCATGTCAATTTGTAGTTATTCCCTCGTTGTCCTACAGATCTGTCCAGGACAAAGAAGTTCTGGAGACAACTAGAGATCAGCTAAGTGTGAACACCAATTAGATGGTGAAACTTGGCCTTGGATCCTAGGATTAGTCCTTGGACCTCTTTCTACTTTTATTTATTTCCCTTCATGTACAAACAAGTGCTACAGTTATGTATCTAAGTTTTCACACTGATTTCTTCACAATTCCTTACTAAGTAACAGAGACATCCTTCTGCCTACTGGACTGGCTGTCATGAATTCACATTATTTGGCACTTAAGAACCTACTTTCCTTTTATAATGAAAGAAGGTCCATGACTTTGTTTTTCAATGGCACTTTTAGCTAAGGAATCTAACTTGTGGCCATTGCTCTGCCAGAATCACCTTTTATTTGATATAGCTCTTAGGCCAGGTTATAAAATATATTGTGATGGCTAAATCCCATTCACAGGTCCTTACTTTCTAATTGAGTTTGGAAACTGAAAAGATGATTGAATTAGTTGATATTCAGCTGAGGCAAGTTAGAGAGATACCAGGAGGGAGGGGAAGAAGATGAATTGGTGTCTGTATTTGAAACAATGTTTTTCTATTTGACATGAAGAGTCAAAGACAGGTACAGCTTCTAGGTTTATGAATACATCTGTAACCTATATTTGTATCAGTAATGCAAATTTATTTCTGAGCATTTTCCATTCTTCTATCGTTATTTTCCGTGCACTTCTTGCCCCTCAGTTGCCTTAATTGGGTGGACTGTCTGGTGGGTGAGGAATTGGTTAGATGGTCGCATCCAGAGGGTAGTGGTCAACGGCTCAATGTCCAGATGGAGGTCGGCGATGAGTGGCATCCCGCAGGGGTCYGTATTGGGACCAGTACTGTTTAATATCTTCACCAATGACATAGACAGAGGGATCAAGCGCACCCTCAGCAAGTTTGCAGACGACACCAAGCTGAGTGGTGCGCTTGACACGCCTGAGGGACAGGATGTCATCCAGAGGGACCTGGACAAGCTCAAGAAGTGGGCCCATGTGAACCTCATGAGGTTCAACAAGGCCAAGGGCAAGGTCCTGCACCTGGGTCGGGGCAACCCCCAGTATCAATACAGGCTGGGGGATGAAGGGCTTGAGAGCAGCCCTWCKGAGAAGGACTTGGGGGTACTGGTGGATGAAAAGCTGGACATGAGCCAACAATGTGCAGTCGCAGCCCAGAAGGCCAACCGTATCCTTGGCTGCATCCAAAGAAGCATGGCCAGCAGGTCGAGGGAGGTGATTCTGCCCCTCTAACTCTGCTCTGGTGAGACCCCACCTGGAGTGCTGCATCCAGCTCTGGAGCCCTCAGCACAAGACAGACATGGACCTGTTGGAGCGGGTCCAGAGGAGGGCTACAAAAATGATCAGGGGGATGGACCACCTCTCCTCTGAAGAAAGGCTGAGAGAGTTGGGGTTGTTCAGCCTGGAGAAGAGAAGGCCTTGGGGACACCTTATTGCAGCCTTTCAGTACTTAAAGGGGGCTTATAAGAAAGATGGGGACAAACTTTTTAGCAGTGCCTGTTGCAACAGGACAAGGGGGAATGGCTTTAAASTAAAAGAGGGTAGATTTAGACTAGATATAAGGAAGGAATTTTTGACACTGAGGGTGGTGAAACACTGGCACAGGTTGCCCAGAGAGGTGGTAGATGCTCCATCCCTGGAAACATTCCAGGTCAGTTTGGACGAGGCTCTGAGCAACCTGGTCTAGGTGAAGATGTCCCTGCCCATGGCAGGGGTGTTGCACTAGATGATCTTTAAAGGTCCCTTCCAACCCAAACTATTCTATGATTCTATGATTAATACAATGTAATCTTTAAAGGTTGTACAGAAGCTTGAAATAATGTCATCATTCTATTACTTTGCTGTATCATGTGCAGGAATACTTAACTTCTGGTCTCTGGAGCTTGCATCAGATTTCTTTCTTACAAACCACCTGCCACAGAGCGAGCTGCCATGAGAAAGATGAGCCAACACAGTTAATTTTTAGATTAAAATATTTGGGAGTTGGCAARAAAGTGTTATTGATGAATTATATAACCTGGAATTTATTTGACTTGTTGATACAGAGTCACTCTTTTAATTAGCATTCCTATTAACAATTTCATAAAAGAGACCATGTGCTGAACACCACTGAGCTAGCCCAGCACCCTTGAGTTTTATGAGCGCTTTTTTTTTCTCCCCAGAATAAAGAGTCTGGGCCAAAYGGCAAAACTGGAATGGCTGCTGCTTCTGGATCTATGGCTAAAATTAAGAAGTCACTGGCCAATAATGTTAACCATAGTGCTCACACAGTGCTTTTGTGAGTGCTAACTCTAGCAAAAAAAGGTTTTCTATTTTTCTTTTTAGTGTATAAAATTGGATTAAATCCAGCTTCTATTAAAAGCTGTCAGACATGAAGCACAAATTCTCAAGACTTGGTATTGAGCCAAAATAGATGGCTCACCACTTTCTCACTTGCATTACTCATACGAGAGAAAAATACCACAGCCAAATGGAGAAGAAAGTAAGTTTACCAGCATCAGAAAACRTGCAGCAAATTGTGACAATATGCTGACATAGAAGTAATTTCAAGGTTAAATATTCCTCATTGTGAATGTTCTGTTTATATGGGTTTTAGGCAGTTTTGCTCAGTGCTAGGCTTTTAAAACTAAAATAAATCAATAATTTTTATAGAAAATATACTAAAGCTTCATGGGTATCCACTTGCTTCAAAAAGGGGACAAATGGTGTCTAAGGTTTCCAGCACAGATGTATGCATTTAATTACAGGTATCCATTTTTTGTAAGGTGAATCACACACTTAAGTACATTTGTCTTTTGATTAAGGGTTGTAGGAACTCCTGACAAATGTAAACATAGTTAAGGCTAGAAAGCCTCAAATTGCTTAAAAATGTTGAACATAGCTACAGAGAACAGAACTTGCACAGATCCTTCTGCTGGTAGACCTGTTGACCACTCCCCTTCAGTGACTCTGGCAATTTATATCTTCTTCCCAGTGTGTGTTGAGAACTGACTTCTATCTCTGTTCCATGAAGCAGATTCAGGAAACTAGAGAAAAGCTGAAGAACTGTTCAGCGAATGAAAAGCTTGTGTCTTTCCCTAGTTACAAACATAAGTAGACCGTGGGCTTACTGTATGATCCAAAGCATGTGTATAATCTTGCCAAGTGACCCTAACCCTAACCCTAACCCTAACCCACGCGTGGCTGTGGCCGGTCCCTGCTCCGACCCCGTGAGCAAGGGAATAAGGTGTTATTTCTAGAGGCACATGACATGGTGCTGGCTATCAATACATTCAATGCCTTGTACCCATACACTGAGTATCACATAGGGGCTGTGACAGTTAATCAGTTAGTGTGGCTGTGGTTATACTAGGGAAATAGATGAGCCCTGGATTAATTACAATATTAATTAAACAATAATAGCTAAAACAAATAGTAAAAACTAAAGTAGAATCATAGAATCATAGAATGGTTTGGGTTGGAAGGGACCTTAAAGATCATCTAGTTCCAAGCCCCCTGCCATGGGCAGGCACACCTTCCACTAGATCAGGTTGCTCAAAGCTCCATCCAACTCGGCCTTGAAC